>PVJL010004307.1:0-132916 GCA_004026885.1 Lyroderma lyra
AAATAAAAATTAAAATACAACATGTTGGTGAGGATGTGGAGAAATGGGAACATTTGTAAAATGATCGGATTGCAAATTGGTGCAACCACTATGGACAACACTACAGAGTTTCCTCAAAAAATTAAAAATAGAGCTATCATGTGATCCAGCAATTTTACTTCTGGGTATTTAATCAAAGGAAACAAAATCACTCTCTTGAAAAGATATCTGCATCTCCACATTCATTGCAGAATTATTTACAATAGTTAAAACATGAAAACTATCTAAATATCTATTGATGGATGAATAGTGGAGAGAGCGTATGATACACACACACACACACACACACACACACACACACACAGTGAATTATTACTCAGCCATAAAAAGGGAAAAACCTTGCCATTTGCAACAACATGGATGAACCCTGAGGAAATTATATTAAATATTAAACAGAGAAAAATACTGTACAATCTCACTTACATATAAAATCTAAAAAAATAAAATAAAATGAACTCATAGATACACAGAACAAATTGAGAACCCTGAGGAAATTATGTTAAATATTAGACAGAGAAAAACAAATACTGTACAATCTCACTTACATGTAAAATCTAAAAAAATAAAATAAAATGAACTCATAGATACACAGAACAAATTGAGGGCTGCCAGAGGCAGAGGGTGGGGGGTGGGGAGGGATGGATGAGAAATTCAGAAAGCACAAACTTACAATTATTAAATAAATAAATAAAGTCATGAGATGTCATAGTGTACAGCATGGTGACTATAGTTAATAATACTGTATTGCATATTCAAAAGTTGCTAAGAAAGGAAATCTAGAATGTTCTCATCACAAGAAAAAGTTCTGTACCTATGTGTGGTGATGGATGTTAACTAGACTCACTGTGGTGACCATTCTGCAATACATTGACCCTTGAATAGTGTAGGCTTTAGCGGGCCAACCCCTGCAGCAGTTGAAATCTGCATATTACTTAAGTTGACCCTCCACCTAGAAGGATTCCCAACAACCAAGTGGCCTGAAACTGCTAGGGTTGATTGAAAAAAATTCACGTGTAAGAGGACCTTAATTATTCAAGGGTCAACTGTATATACAAATATTGAATCATTATGTTGTATACCTGAAACTAATATAATATGTCAATTACATCTAGGAAAAAAGGTTGTTCTAGAAGGGTAACCCCGCTTTGTTGTCTGACAGAAACAAATAAAAAACTGCTCTGAGGGGCCCCAACTGGCCAGATGACAGGGCACATAATTCAAAATTACAATATATATGAAAAAACAATTCTCAATTAACAGCAAGATCAGAATCCTAGCACTGTAAGTATACTTCAAATATTAAAGCATAAAAAGAAATTACCCCATGTGGAAAAAAAAAACTTTTCCATGAAAAAGAAATTCAACATCACTTAGTCAAAGAAGTGCAATTAGAACAACAACGAGTCACCCTTGTTTTGGGTAACAATTAGCAAAGTTCCGAAGAGTGGTGACACACAAGTTTCTAAGATTGAGGTTAACTGGGCCCTGTCACCTTGTTGGTAGGGAACACATGGTTTCTCACCTTCGGTCTGACACAGCTGGCTTGGAGATCATCCCAGGAAACATGAGTTTGGAACCCCGAGTGGGAAACAGGGAAGGAGGGGTTAACAAGTCGCCCTGCATTTGGTGGCTGGCGCTCCACCCTATAGGACCTTCTGAGGAGGCTCCTGAAATGCACCTTAGAAGTTCTCACACTGGTCCCCATCACCACAGGTCCAAGTGGCCTCTCAGGCATTAAAACTTCCAGGTTGCACACCTGGGGGTGCCAAGCAGCTTCCTGCAGCTGGCCCATGCCAAGGGTTCAGAAAATTCCCAAGACAGGCATCTAGAGGCCCAGGGGAGGCTCTGTGAGGATGCACCTGCACAGAGCTGATCAAAGCTACGGGGAAAGAAGAGGAAGGCCACGTGGACTGAACAGGTACACGAGATGCCTGCTGACGCACCGTGCTCATCCTTTGTCTCAGGGATTACCCTTCAGAGCATCCCTCTAGGGACATCACTCAGATGTAGAGTGGGATGTGTGTTTAACTGTACCTGAGAAAGGAAGAGAGGCAGGGAAGAAGGAAGGAGAGAGGGAAGGGACAGGAAAGGAGTGGAATAGGAAGAAAGAGAGCAAGGAAGAATGTCTTTATTTACCTCGTTGACCTTTCCCATTCAACCATATTTCCCCCACTGCCCCAAGGAAAGAAGTCATAGCTGAAATGCAAATAATTAATTCTCAGCTCTTGAGTTTTCAGTATCCTTAATGGATTAAGAACGATTTAAGGGATTTTTTAAAAGATGGATTTTATCTATACTCAATTTTTGTTTTACAGTTTGATTTGCAAGTCTAACCCTAGCATGACATGCAACTCCACTATATAAAGATTTGTACAGAAAGATATGAACTGAAACATTGTACACGATAGCATTAAAAAATGGAAAAATCTAAGCAAGGGTCTGAAAAGAATGTATTGAATAACTGAATGATGACACATGCTGACAATGGATCATTATGCAACCATGAAAAGTGACCTTTGCAAAGAGTTTTTAAGTGTCTTGGAAAAACACTCACAATATAATGTTAAGGAAAAAAGCAAGATACAAAATTACATATATGGTGTGATCTAAATTGTGTAAAAATGTGTAGGAAAGCTGGAGTTAATATGCTATGCTATAATCCTCCTGTATTATGAGAATTTTGTGATGTTTCTCTCCCTTATGTTTCTATTCTTAGTTTCCAAAAATAAGTCAACATTGCCTATATAATCAATGAGTGTGCATTGCGGGGTGCTGGGAAGGTGAGGCAGTCACAAACCTTTAGCTTCTAATGTCCCAGATGGTGTGACTCTAGGTGGTGTAGCCTTCCCCCATGCCTCCATTTCAATCAAAAGCCTCTGCCACACCTATGTGGTGGCTGGGACTGTCCTGTCTGCTATTTTTGTGGCTTCAGTTATCTACCATGTCTCTTTCTATAATACCTCAGTGTGACAGGTATACTGAAGCCAGAACATACAGATGTTGGTATTTTGTGCTCTCTGACTGGGATGTGTGGAGCAGTGCCACATCATTTTGGGTAAAAGTACTTGTGAATCTCATTCATTTCTCTGTGTTACACTAAGACCAGTGTCTCATTCAATATTCATTTGACAACTTGGGTGAAATTCAGACCAGCCCCTCTTGATAAATTAAACAATGTGGAATATTATAACTAATAAAAGAAGAGGAGGCTTGGAGGGTGCCTGGCATTTTGCTGATTTAAGATATCCTTGAGAGAGCAATTTTGGAATCAGATGGGCACCCAGTAGTTACACAACTATGAGAGGTAGAATAATGGCCCCCAAAGGTGTCCACGTCCCAATCCCCTCAACCTGTGAATGTGTTAAGTTCCATGGCAAAAGGGACTTTGCAGATGCAATTAAGTTAAGGGTTTTGAGGTGGGGAAACTGTCCTGGATTATTCTGGAGAGCCCAATGTAATCACAAGGTCTTTCTAAGAGGGAGGCAGGGGGTCAGAGTCAGAGGAGATGTGACAATAGAAGGAAAAGTCAGAGAGAGTGAGAGAGGTCAGGGAGAGAGATTTGAAGACATTGCACCTCTGCTTTGAAGATGAAGGAAGGGCCTGGCCAAGGACGCCGGCAGCCTCTAGAAGCTAGAAAAGGCAAGGAGACAGATTCTCCCCAGAACCTCCAGGAGGAACACAGCCTTCTAAATACCTCGATTTTGGAACTTCTGACCTCCAGAACTGTGAAAGAATAAATCAGTGTTGTTTTAAACCACGAAATGTGTAGTAATTTGTTATGGCAGCAACAGGAAACTAATACAACTGCAGGTAGGTGCATTTCCTTACCTGGGAAGACAGGGCTGTCATGTGTCTCTCTGTGTTGTTATGAGTATCAAACCGAATCCAGTGATACCTTGATACTCACTATTACTTGGTCCCAGGATACGCAATGAGTACCAAAAACGATGAGCACTAAACAAATTTTTTTCATAGAGAGTAATGCAGTGGTACCTCGGTACTCATTGTTAATTGTTTCCAGGAGGCACCACGAGTACCAAACAAATGACAAATACTGGGACAAAATTTTCATGTCAAAATGAGTTGAGTACCAAATTCAATGAGTTTCAAAGAAGTCAGGTACCAAACTATGACTGTATTGTACACAACATTTTCCTAATAGGCCTGATGAATATTCAATAAGCAATACTTACTCTTTCTCACTGCTGAGACATACAATATGAAATTAAACTAACCAGTAAGGAAGGAAAGGTAGCTTTTATATAATGTCACCATTTTACATATGACACCATAGAGGCTCAGAAAAGTTAAGCCATTGCCCAAGGTCACACATGTAATGTAGTGGCAAACAGAATCAAAATACTCATATATCACTCTTAACCCTTAGTTGGGTGGGAAATTAACTACATTTGTGTTTTCTCCCTGGGAATCTGTTAAATGCAGATGCCTCTACCCTACTCATAAAAAAAATCTGATTCAGGCAAGTAGTGCCCAGGAATCTACATTTTTCCACACTTCCTCCTTATTTGTATACAGGTTGGCCTAGTGACCTCATGGTGAGACATCCTGACCCACTCCTTGGTGCTGAAGAGCTATCCAGCTGTTAAATGCTTCCATCTGCCTCTACTTCTTTGATGCTAACATGTTGTGAACTTCTTTATTTTGAAATTTTTCAAACATACAAAAGAAGACTAAATCGATGACCACCCATATACTGACCACCCAGACGGAAGAACTGCTAGCATTTTGCTATATTTGCTGCATATGTATCTCCACACATTTTCCTTTTTGGCTGAGCCATCTTCAAGTGTATAATATACTGTAACATTTTAAAAATTGCATCTAAAAAATAAGGTCATTTTTCTACCATCCACAAAAAATGATCACATTTAACACCACAACGATTTTTTTAACATCACCTAATATTGGTTCATCTTTAAATTCCCCCAACTTCCCCCCAAATGTCTTTAATAGCTGAATTTTGTTTTCAAAATAGGAAGTGCACTCTATCAATCTTGATGTGACTAGTCCAGACAGAGCTTGAGGATTTCCAGGATGATGTGCTGATGGGAGTCCCCTGGGTTTTTTCTCCCCTGATGAGCACTTGGGTGAAGGCTGTTTTTCCCCTGGAGCCCAGGCCTGACAACATTTCAGCCACTTCCTCTCAGGCTTTGCCCTTTTGAGCTGAGGATTGATAGTAACAGTATGCCCCTCCCAAGGCCCCAGGTCCTCTTCTGTGGCCTTTTCCTACAGCTCCCTCTCCAGGTTCTGAGAACCACGCAGACCCAGATAAGACCAGGGTCCCAGCTCTTTCCAACCCAGTGGGAGCCACACCATACCTTGTTGATTTCTTTTAATCCTGCCCAGAACTTTGACAATATCTCTTTGTTGAACTCCCTTCATTTATCCCACTTCAGAGTGCCCTCTGTTTCCCACTGGGACTCTGCCTGATAAAGTCATTGTCACCAGGGACGGCCCCAGAGGCATCCCGCATCTGAAACTCTAGGATTGGATGCTTACATATTTGAGATGTACAGGAATGGTCCCCTTACTGGAGGAAAACAGAATGCAAGTAATCTAGTAAATATGGTGACATTGTAGTTGCTCATATTATCCCCAGCAGTGGCATCAGAAGTGCAGATGGCAGCAAGATACTGGAACATCAAGGGGCTTGGCTATGCTGACAATGATGACAGGTCTGTGGTGTAGGCTGGCTTTTTGACAGTACCGGAGACCGTACACAAAGAAGGGACAAATTGAAGGTCCTGAGTGTCCAACTCAGAACATGGGTGGAAACCCAGAAAGCCTCGACTCAGCTTTGAGGGAGTCACCGATCTCCTGTTGGGTGGAACTGATTATGATGGTGACAGACATGCAGAGTGAATTAAAATTTCAACCTCACCAGATTTCTTAATACTTTCCACTGGTTGCAAAATGTGGGACCTTGATTCATAGATTGGGACATTTGAGCAGACACAGATGTGGCTGCCAAGTCACCTTAGGATCCTGCCCAGCCCTTCATTGTCTCCAGGCCCACAATGAGGATTATATTCTAGGACAGCCCTAATAGAGAAGGATGAAGCCTGGTTCGGCCAGAAGGGGAGAGCCTATACATCAAAGAGTTTGCAGGAAAGCCAGCAGGACTCTGCAGATACATAAGAGGGAGTTCTAAGGGCTTTGGATGAAGGAGGATAAAATATCAACTTGATTGGGGAGAATTGAATGATACAGGCGTGGTTACTCAGGATTCAGGAGTTCACATGCTAGTTTGAGCACCGGGAGTGGCGTGTATAGCTGTGCTGGCTAACAGAGGCCTGGCCTCAACAGCAGCTGGCAGTTAATGAGGACTTTTCTAGCATTGTAAAGAAAAGGAAACTGAACACTCAGGAAGTTAGGAAAGTTGGAGGGGATTTATCCTGTATAACATGCATAGCCACACCTTAACCACTCTCCCCAGGAGGGCCAGAGGATACTCCCTTCACAAGGCCAGAAGAATTCCATTGTGAAGTGATCACAGGCCTTCTTGAAAAGTTCTTCCTGGCTGTTTTCTGAAAGCAGGAAATGACTGTGGGAGAGGCTGCAATGAAATTAGTCTCCTTGATTTTAATGGGGGAAAAAGGGATCCTGGCATGGTGGTGGCCAGGTCTCTCAAAGATACAATGGACACAACTATCATCATGAGCTCTAGGACTGGAATGGTAATTGGAGTGGCACTGGCTCACTAATCATGGGGTCCTTAAGACTGCAGTAGGTATGCAGACTGTTAAGATGCTGTTGATATATATAAGCAGAAAAATTATAGGTCTGGGGGACAAAATCATACTGAAAAATCAGAACTTACCCTATCTTCAAACTCAGAGGCTCAGAATCCCTTGACTTGGAGGCTGGGAGTGGGGTTTCTTTGAGCAAGCACCCGCCGTGTGGCGATAGGTCTATACTGTGAACCTTTCCTCAATCCTTAGCCAGAGGAACCTGGTGCTATTGAGTATAATGGGGAAAGGGAAATATCCGGACCATCCATGTCAGATGCTGTTTCTGAACTCATGCTAACTACAGGAGACTCGAATTGCTGCAGTCATGCACAAGTCAGTGTGAGCTCACAGAGATCAGGGAATTAATGAACCAGTGGCCCAAGTCTATCTGAGAGTAGGTCCAGTGCGATTGAGGACTTAGCCTGCCTTGTTTTCCCAGTCCCAAGTTGTGAAGTAATAATAGATATACTACTAACAGGCAGAAAGTCTCACGTTGACTCCCTGATCCATGGAATGAAGCCCATTGTGACAGAAAGGACCAGGTGGGAACTGTCCCCTTCCAAGTGGAACTGCCCCCTCCCCCAACTGCCAAGATAGTGAACCCAAAGAAATATCATAAGCCTGGGAGAATTGCACAGATTAGTGTAATCATCAAATATTTAAAAGAGGCAGGAGAGGTGATTCCTACTGCATTAACATTTAACTCATGTTTGCCGGTGCAGAAACCAGATGGATTGTAGAGGATGACTATAGATTATAGAGAATTCAGTCACATGGTGATGCCCACTGCAACTGCAGTTCTGATGGGTATTGTTACTAGGACAGATCGAAAACACCCCCAGCACCTAACATGCAGCTATAGTCCTAGAGAATGCTTTTATTCCATTCCAACCATGGCTGCTTTCATGTAGCAACGTCAATAGTACCCTTTGACCAGTCTTTATGTCAGTGTTGTATCAACGGTCTTGTCCTCTGTCATACGTAACATATTCCACAATCCCTTGATTATTTTGATGTCGTAAAGAACATCACTGTATTTCATTGGTGACATTGTGCTAATTGTACCTGGCAAGCAGTAAGACATGCATTTGAGGGCAGGGGGATTGGGGATAAAACCCATGAAAGTTTAGAGGTGTTCCATATTGTGAACTTCTAGGAAACTGGAAGTCTGCAAGATATCCGGATCAAGTGACACATGGTGACATCTTGTACTTTATACCTTAAAAAAAAATTTTTAAAGGTACAATATTTAGTAGACCTGTGGGTTTTGGGGATAAATATATACCACACTTGAGTAGGCTGTTCTAACCCATTCAAGCTGGCAGTTTTGAAGGATGCCGGATCAAGAAATACTCTGGTTGTGGGGTTCTATGCTATGGATAAGCAGACCCAATGTACTGGTACATGCAAAATGCTGTCTTCACCATCTGGAGAACCCTAGTAGGAGAAGTACATGGAGATCTCTAGGTTTGGGGGGTAAGGCCTCTCTTGCTGACAAGTGTTCTGCATTGGAAAAGCAATTCCTTGCTTGTCACTAGGCTCTGGTAGACACTGAATCCCTGGTCATAGAACATCAAGTGGCCATGTAACCAGTATCACCCACCATGAACGGAGCATTACCTCATCTCCAGTTAGGGCACAGATAAATGGCATGAGAAGTGTGGTGGTTGATCAATGCAACCACTTGGCTGGGTTACAGTGCCCAGATATTTCATCAAGCATTATTCTGGATGTTTCCATGCAATTATTTTTTGGGATGAGATTTATATTTATGTCAGTGGACTTTGAGTAAAACAGCTTGTCCTCCATAATGTGGATCGACTTCATCCAATCGGTTGAAAGCCTGAATACAACAGAAGGCTGACAGACCTGTAGTGATCACACTGCTCATGCAACTCCTTGTGCCTGAATTGTTAGACGAGCTAATGCTCAGTTCATAGAGGGTGGTACTGGTCACACTGTCACTCGGTATCTCATGATCCCTGCAATCTTGGGCCTGTGGGTTTGAAGGTCCTTGTGCACAAGAGAAGAACCAGGAAACATGAAGTGTGTAGGTTCTATTAAATCAGAAGCTGAGACTGCCTTCTAACCATTTTTGACTTCTTGTTAACTGATCCACCAGGCAGAAAAGGGAGGTCACACTGCTGACCAAGGTGTGTGATTGCCAAGGAGAAATCAGGGTGCCACTGTGTGGTGAGGACAGGGAGGATGGGAAGCAGAATCCACGAATTCACAAGTCACCATTAAATATTTTCTTATTTCCACTGGTCAATGGAAAATTAAGGCAACCCAATAAAGACAAGGCCACCAAGGACACACATCATGAAGGAATGAGGGTAATGAACCCTGAGCAGCTGAGGTACTAGCAAAAAGTAAAAGAATGTGTAATAAGTCATAAAAGAAGAGAGCCAAGATGATCAACTTATATATCATGACTACATATACGTAGATTGCAGCAGCTTTTATGTGATCACTTGATTCTCTTTCCTCACTTTTACTCCCAAAACCTTACACGAAGAGCAAGTGGTTAACATTTTAGGTTTCAGGTCGGAGTATGATGCCAGCAACCTGCCATCATTCAGTCACTAATGAGACATCATGTGTCCTTGTGTCGGGGGCATGAAGTCTTCATCTGGACGAGGGGAAAGGCAGAAGGGATGAAAGTGCTGGATGTTCTCTTTTCCCCACTCTGTGCACTGTGCCCCGGATGCTGGACCCTGCAGCCCACACCAATGGGCTCCTTTGTCTTTGGCATCCACTGGGTTTAGCCATGAGAGGCACTGCAAGAAGACTGGGGGTGGGAGGACAATGAGGTTCCAGCAGGTTTCCATTAGCTCCTTCCCACCCCCAGCCCCCGCAGGTGGCCAGTAGCCACATTCCTCTACCAAAGGTTCCAGCCTCTGCCCACAGTGCTGCATCCCCCAGACTCCCTCCTCCCTGCTCCTTCTCCTCATGCACAGAGGTGGTCATGGCACCCCACTCCTGAGGTGTTTCACTGTCTGTTGCTGATCTCCCTTCTGTCTTCTGATAATCTTGTACAACCTCTCTGGTGCCATCCCAGTTTCATGAGGCTGGATTTAGAATAGATCTTCTCTCTCAGACTAGTACCAGTCCTCACCTGCTCTGCGTGGGCCTGATTCACAGTTCTTGAATCCATGATTCATCTGCTTCTATCCTGTTTCAAGGTCTTCAGCCCCACATATGCAAGTATTCAGACACCTTTTCACCAGTCTTCTGCATGGATAATCAGGAAGTCGTACAACAAGGACCCCGCCAGTCTCAACTGGCTCAACACTAGCTTGCTTGCTGGAATATTGCAATGAACTCAATGTTTATGTCTCCCCAAAATTTGTTTGTTGAAATCTTAAGCTCCAATGTGATGGTATTATGAGGTGGGGTCTTTGGGAGATAATTTCGTTATGCAAGTGGAACTCTCATGAATGGACTTAGTGTTCTTATAAAAGGACCCCACAGAGCTCTCTCACTCTCTCTTTTTGGCACACAAAGCCACAGCAAGAAGCTGGCAGTCTGCAACCTGGAAGAGGTCCTCACCAGAACCTGAGCATGCCGGGTCCCTGAACTCAGACTTCCAGACTCCAGTACTGTGAGAAACCAATTTCTGTTGTTTTGAGCCCCTCCGGCCTCCTTTGCTATAGCAGCCCAAACAGACTAAGGGGAGGGTTATAGAGCATTGGGCTCAGTCACTAAAATACCTTAGGTAGAATGTCCCAAACAGCGAGCAAACTGGGGTGCTTGCTGCAAGTGAGTTCCAGGAATGCCACAGGAGATGATCTCCTCATTCTTCGTGGCAGCTGAGCAGGGCTTGAGCAGCTGGACTAGCCTCACCTCAGGCTCCTGGGAGATCAGCCAGGGGAAGTGGGTCTGATGACACGCCCTGTGGTCCTGCGGGCAGCACGCACAAGGGGCAATGCCCACGCCTGTGGCTCTGCCTTCACCACCTGGTCATGGACCTCAGCAGCCAGCCACAAAGTCCGCAGCTGCTGTTCATGGACAAGGAGCCCGTGAGCTGCCAGGAGGCTCTGTGCTCCATGAGCCCAAGGGGCATGGCCCATAGTCCAAAGAAGGCCAGTGGGGGGTCGGCAGGAGCTCTCAGCGTACACGGATCACCTCTGGCTTCATGTATACCAGAAGTGCTGATGTGATTTTGCACAATACGCCTTTTAGAGGTATCCAAGCTAGCTGAGGAAGCACTGCTCTAACAATGCATGTTTATTCTTCAAATTAGAACCTTATTCTGAAAGAGTTGGTATGAAATAAATTAGTTTAGACATGACATTCTATTAATATCATCACACACAAATCAACGTTACATACACATGCACACGTGTACACACACAATGTTTTCAGAGATTACCCTGATTTAGGACTATGAATTGATCTGGGGAGATGGTTGATTTTGAGGAGTAAAAGGAACAAAATAACCAGTAAATGTTTCAAGTGAAATTTTAACTCAGAAATCTCACACGTTGCAGGAACGTGTTGCTTAGCCGCAGTCAACACTGACGGGGCTGAAGGTGAAATGCCTTTGTTCTCAGGGCCCTAGATCCTTCTAGGCCTAGTAAGGAAAGGCTAAATTTAATAAAACAGAGTGAAAATGAATGGCAATGTTAATGAACCAGACACGGCTTAGTACACACTAGGTGACTGCACTTTATAAAGAATAAAAACAGGCTAATCTATGGTACTAGCAGTCAGGATAGCTGTTAACATAGGTGGGGTGTGGGGCTCCAGAGCTCTGGGTTGTCCGATCATGCGACGTTGCTTAATCTGAAGGTTGGTTACATGGCTGTTTTTATTTGTGAAAATTTATCAAGTTGTATACTTATAATACAAGGGCTGTCTGGAAAGCATCCAGCCATGTAATAGGAAAAACAGGCATTTATGGCTGGGCTTTTTCCGGACAACCCTCATATATGCACTTTTGTGTGTGTTTATTATGCTTCAAGGAAAATATTTTAAGTGAAATGGCAGACAGCTCACACTAACACAAAAATACTTGGTAGTTAGGCACAGGCATAGATGACAGAAAACAAAACTAAAACTCTGGTGGCCTTGGCTGACCACAAGCTATGGTGAAATAACAAGTTAGTATTATTAGAAGCAATGAAAGAAAGCCAGTCTGATACCTAAGCTACAATGAAAGCTACTTGGTACAATTTACAGAGACTGAAAAGTAATTCTTCTATGATACAATGTAGCCCCTTGAGCCCTAATCAAAATAATGGGTAATTTTAATTAACATCCATTCAAAAAGACATTGAAAACTAGAAGGGACTCAGAGAAGAGCAAGAGTTGATTAAAAATATGGGAAAAGACCCCCAAAAAGATTCAAAGTAATGCAGGGTTTTTTTGGGGGGATGCTGGTCCTCTTCTCTTGATAGATGGTAAAATGACCACCCTCCCCTTCCTCTACCACATCTTTATTGACAAGCAGACTTGTAAGAGCCAAATAAGTCAGCTGGTGTAAATTGACTGAGCAGATTCGTCAAGGTCATTCTCAAAGAAAAAAGATGTTCAGTTGTGACAATGCACCAGTCAGCATCATTGGGGCTGCTCAGCTGCAGGAAAAGACTTGATTGGCCTTAAAATCCCTGAAGATTTTTGAGATGGGAGTCATTCCTCACCTCAGACAAAAGGAAAGTAAATAATCTTAAAATACAGCAAAGATTTCAGCAGGACCCCAAAAGACTTTATAAATGAGTGAGCCACGAGCCCTGTGGGTGCTTAGAAGTGGGATATTCTGGCGAGGGGAGGTTCTTTCGAACATCAGAGTCGTTGCTACCTCCTGAGCAATGCCTCACATTGGCAATGCCTTAGAGGTCTCCTCCAGGGACACTTGTGTGCCCGTTTGCCTCCACGAGGATCCTGGCTTTTGATTTGGGCTGCCAGAAGGAAATCTGTCACTGACAGAAAGCCCCCGAGGCAGCCGGTGGGCAGGCCCTCCCGGCAGCCCCCCTGTTCCCCTGGGGAGCTGGGGCCTGGGAGCAGGTCTGCCAGGCTCAGGGATGCGAGGCAGGGGCTGCCTTCTGTCGCCGGTCACCATGGTGACCTCACAGCCGGCAGCTGCCCGCCCCACCATCATGGCGATGATGTCCGAAGGGTTTCTGATGCAGGTTGGGGTGATAGGCCTGAAGCCTGGGGACGTCCTGGCTGAGCCAATCACCTCTCCTGGGGCTCCCAGCAGAATGCAGGGCTCACTTCAGACCAGGCTTCGCCAGAACAGTCTCAGAAATGTCGCCTGACGCTGACATGCTCCTCTCTCCATGTCTGTTGCCATGGGAGAGCCTGAGGCCTGGAACAGTAGGGAGTCGTGGTTGTTTTTTTTTTCTTTTTCAATTATTTTATTAAAGCATAGTTGGCACACAATGTCATATTAATTTCAGGTGTACAACCCAGTGATTTGACATTCCTATACCTTTCGATGTGGTGACCACACTAAGCCTAGGAACTGTCACAGTGCAAAGTTATTACACTATTATTGTATTATCTCGGGACTGTACACTACCTCTCCTTTCTTGTTCAAGTAAACATGGAATTATGTGGACTCTTGGTTCAGGCCAAGACGACTCCCTTGTCCACCAGTATTTTGTTCACGCTGTAGCTGTCGCTGGTGGTGGACCTTCCAGACCCCCCAGACCTGAGTCCTAGAGAGGCAACCGCCCTTCTTCTCAACAGCCTGTTGCCTCTCGAGCATGCCCCCTGCACCCTCGCCCTGCACACGCCAGACCCTGGCACAAGCTGCAGGGGACAGCACCCCTGTGTGGCACCTGCCACCTGGCACTCACAAAGCAGGACCAGGGCCAGCGCCCAGGGGAGCCAACAGCTGGCTGGCCATCTCTCAGCCCAGTGCTGTCCTGCTGAGCTTCAGGAAGGAGGGGGCCCCGGGGGATGCTTGATGGGGAGTCTCCAGCAAGACATCTGCTCCCCTGGCCAGGAGATCTGAAGGGCGGATGCAGGAGCTCTGAGGGGGCGGGCTCCAGGGCAGCCCCTGCCCTGCAGCTGCGCCAACATGGCTCCCACTCCCCCACGTGGCTGCAGTCTGTCCCTTTCATGCCTGTCCTTCTCCCTCCCCCGCTCAGCTGGTGTCTCGGGAAAGACAAGTATCTCAAACAAAGCTGTCTACTGGCAGCTGTCCCTGCCTGCCAGGCTCCCCTGCTGCCCCCCACATTGGGCCTGTCCCTGAAATGCTGCTCCCTGACCCCGGACAGCTCTGGACCCTGGCCAGGTCAGTGCAGGATCCTCCTTCCTTGCTGTCTGGGCAGGTCTGACACCTCCCTAAGATGCCAGGAGGATGGCCGAGCTGAAGCACTGAAGGCCAAGTGTCTGCAGTCCAAGGGGCACCCACCTCTCGCGGAAGGAAGTGACAGATGAGCAAGGGGGCTTCTTGCTAAATCACCAGTCTGGAGCCTCCCTGGCGGCTCCTGAAGAACCAGCCCCCCCCCCCCCCCCGCCCCCGTCAGCTTTTCTCTTTCCCTGGGCCAAAGCTCCTGAACTGAATAGGGGTGGGGAGGATGGCTTCCATCCTGTGAGCTGGGGATTTAGCTTTTGGGTAAAAGCTACAATCAGGAATCCAAAGCCAATTCTATGAGCCTGGCAGGAAACAAGGAAGAGACTGTCATCATACTTTGGTTAGCATAAGGATTTGAAAACAAACAAACAAGCAGTTTTGCCCTTGGCCTAACCAGAGAGAGCAGTTTACACACTGACAGAGGGCCGCAGACATTTATGTTGTCCAAGACGCTCAGCGAACTGGTGACTTTCTTTTCTCCAGCCACACTGCTGATCATGCCCAGAATATGAAGCAGTGATCTTGGGAAGTGGCATTGAATGAGACCTCCAGGCCCAGTCAGTGCAGGAAACTTGTCCCCAGTTACTTACTAGTGGGGTTCTGTGTCTACAAAAGAGTACTGTCCTGCTGGCCGAAGCAGCCCGAGGACACTCCTTTTGGGAAGTCCCCAAGTCAAGAACACAACAGCAGGTGACAAGATGGTCACTCCCCACTCACAAGCCCCTGCACAGGCACTAGTGGTTTGTAATCATTACTCGCCTACTTGCAGATCAGGCTTTAACCTTCCTTCCCACCTTCCTGGGGTCTCAGAGATACATCGTAAGAACTCCTAGGCAGTTGAGCTTACCTTCTAGGAAAGGAGCCCTGTGACCCTTTAGCCCCATCATTTCCCTACACTGGTCATCAGCTGCCTGCAGTGTGTTAGCCTCTGAGAACCCCCAGCCCTGGCTGAAGGCCAGCAGGTGGCCTAGGAAATCTCAGTCACACAGAACTCCCACCTGCCTGACTCAGGCTCCAGGGAACACAGAAAATGTAGACCAGGACGTGTGCTGTGCATCACGTGTGTGTGTGTGTGTGTGTGTGTGTGTGTGTGTGCACGCGCTCGTGTGCATGTGTGCATGCATGTACTCCCTGCCCTTATTTAGCCTTTGACCCTCTTCCTCCCTCCTGTCTGCTGCCCCATTTATCCTGCCATCACTGAGGACCTTGATATACACATCTCCATGACCCTGCTCACTACATTGTCATGCCATCATCCACTTACATGATGGTTTCCCTCTCTAGTTCAGTGAAATGACAGCAGAGGCTGTGCCCTAGGACAGCAAGCACTTGTTCAGTATTTTGGAGTGAATTCAATCCTCTAGATGGTTCAGTAATTCCCAGCTCAGCCATCCACCCACATAGGTCCTGCTGCCATCTGAGAAGAATGATAAAAATGTAGAACTCTGAGCTCCTCAGGACATTAACATAGTTCCTTGAAGGGCACAGTCTGTTCACACACAAATGCCCACCAACTCTGGAGAAAACCTCAGACAACCACCTTTATGAAGTCTCATAGGGCATTGCCTCCTATTTTCTCTCTTCGACCGAGTCCAATTAAAACTGGTCTCTGTTCAGAGTTCCATGATATGGGAGCTGGAAGGCACCATCGGGAGTGTTCGGGTTCAGGCCCCTCTCCGTTTACCTGAAAGGAGACTGTAGCGAGATGGAGCAGCCTAGCCCAGCCCATACAACCAGCTAGAGCAGAGCCAATGCAGGTTTCCAAAGTCCTCGTTGGATTTTTGCTTTCTCAAATGTGCTATTAGACACCATTTCAGCTTCTGGATGCAACTCTGAAAGAAAAGAAAGACACTGCTAGGGTACAGGTGCTCTTACTGAGGACCGGTAAGCCAGGCACTTGGTATGCATTATCTCATTAATCCTCACAATGACCTTGGCTTGTGAGACCTCATTTTCCATGTCTTATATCAGAAAGACCTGACCAACACCAGACAGACGTAAAAGTGTAATACAGAAATACACCCCAGGTCTGTCTAACTCCAAGTCCCAGATAGCTCATAATTTGAGGACAAGAAGCCTGTATTTTTCCAACACCAGGAACTCAACGGCTGGGCTGATCTGAGGAATTTACCCTATTTAGTTTGTGGCAACAGACTAGTCTGATCAGAAGTCCTTCCTGCCCCATCCCACAGCCTTCTAGTTTTGCAGAGTCTCCAAGCTGGGACAGCAAGAGAGGGTTTGGCTTTGCAAACGGGCCCATAGGTCTTTCTTGGCAGCTCTCAGATCACATCCTTGATGGGGTGGGCAGGGCATCAGCACCTGTGCCAGGAACCAGAGCAGCCCCACCAGAGGAGAAGACAGTTCCTGCCCAAATGCCTACGGTGCCTGCCCCTCCCCCCCCCCAAAATAACCCTTGGCCTTCTCTTGGCCTCCTGTTACTTCATACCAACTACAGCAGTGGGGGTTACATTTCACACACTGACATTTCTGACATAACTTATCCTGTTCCTGGACCTAGAGGAGGGCTTTTTGTGGGATTACCTAAACTGATACTAGTATAGGGTCCAGTCATAATAATTTGTTACCCCAATATATAATGGAGGAGAAGAGATGGGAGATGCGGCAGGTTCCCCACACCCACCACCTTCTATGGCATTCATATTTAGCTCATGGATCTTTGCCCTCCTTATCTTTCAACATGGACCCTTTTTTTCCTTCTTCTTCCTTTTAAACACTTGACAAGTGAGAAATCTTTATTGAAGCACACATACATTTCAGGGGGTGTAGAACAAAGGAGCAAGTTACAACCCAGGATCTTAAGTTATGCCTTCCATTACAGTATCCATCCACACCAAATAAATCTTTTAGAGACATTCCTCCATTCAGTTCACACATACAATAAAAATCCACCTCAATCCTGTGGCTTTCTACAACAGTCGTCTGGCCAAAGACTCTATTGAAAGAATTTCACAAACGACTTTTTGTAGATATGATTGTAAAAATTAAAAGGTCAGTTGGAACAGTGTTTATTAGAAAACGAGCATTGGATCACCACACTCTACTTAGATAGGTCTCCACACACCATGTCCATGTTATAGCTAGGGTAAGTTTAGAAAACAATAGAAAAAACAGGAGCTGAAACAACTTCAAGAAGGAAGTCAGAATAACTGTACAAATTCCACTGAGCACTAGCAGTGCCCAGCCTGGAGAAAATATGGGGCCAGATTAGACAGTACTTGGCTATTCTGGTTGACATAATGATATGCAGACCATATTCTTTGTGCTAACACACCATGAACACAAATAATAGGAAAGCTATTGTACATGAGAGTGAAGATGTCTCATCTTTCATTAAAGAAACGGGGAGTAACCCACTCCTCCTTTTCTATCCTATCAGAAAATTCTGGCTCCTTCTCGTGACATTGATACATTGTGGAGCTCATTCATTCATTTGAATTTTCAGCAAATATTTATTAAGCTCATGAGATATGTTAGGCAGCATTCTAGGCACTGGGAATACAACAGTTAATGAAAGAAACCAACAAAACAACAACACAGATGAAAACTACTGCCTTCATGGAGCTTCCATTCTTGCCGAAGAGAGAAAAGGTAAGAAAATAACATCATCATCATCATCAGGAAGTATAGAGAAGTTCTGGTCAAGATAGCAAAGTAAGTAAACACTGTGCTCACCTCCTCCCATGATGACATCAAAATTACTACTAAATTATAAATCAACCTAGAGAGTCATCTGAAGTCTAGCTGAACAAAAGACCTATAACTAAGGATATAAAGGAGAAGCCACATCAAGACTGTCAGGAGGGCCCAATGTGAAATGGGCCACCCCCACACCTGTGTGTGGCAGACATGTCAGCCATGGAAATACCCCTTGAAGAAGCAAGGAACCCCAGCTCCACACCAGGCTTCCTAGACTGGAGAAGCAGTCCTGGGAGAGGAGTCTATACAAGATCTGGCTGTGAAAATCAGAGAGGATATTGTCCTGCTGGGTGAGGAGAAAGACTGCAGGAAATCCAAGTTCCTCTTAAAGGGCCTGCACACAGACTCATTCCCTCACAGCATTTACCCTAGGCTCTAATGGAAGGACAATACTCAGGAGGCAGCAGATGCATTCAGGGAGAGACTTGAGTTGTGTAGCTTCAGGATGAGGACTGGAGGGACAACCACCATTGTCCCTGTATTTAGCACTCTTCCCATATAGCCAGTACACATGTGCCATCTTTTCTGTGTTAAGCTCAACCCCCACATGGCCAAATCTGAATCTTCATTAGCCTGGAAATGCCACTTGCTACACCATGATTTCTCTCCAAGATACCACACACCCAACTCCCAAACCACCAGAGGCTCTTTCAGCAAGGAGTAGTCAACCCACACTGCAGTATTTCTTTAAAAAGTTTGCAAAGATTCACAGGCCCCAGGCAGACAGTAGCTGGCCTCATTGTGTCCTGTGTCTTTTGCTGAATGGCCCCAGGCTCAGCACTGGTACCATATCTGAATCTGCATTAACCTGGTGAACAACAATGTCCCAACCTAGTGACTCCCTGAAACCCCACCTCACCCAACTCACACACCACCTGAGGCTCTTTCAGCAGCTGAGACTTATGGGCAGCTGGCAGCTGGCAGGAGGCCTTGGGGTGCCCTGTTCCTTTGATGGAACTGCCCCAAGCCTGCTACTTGTAGAAGGTGGGCACTGTTCACAGGATAACCTCTCTCATGCAACTCCAGGTCAAGCAAAGGCACTACCAACTTCAGATTGCTTTGTAACTCCTACCAGGTCCCCCAGGCTGATTACAGGCAGCAGCTGACCTTGGCGTGCACCAGAGCCATTCCCGAGATGTCCCAGAACCAACAAACCTAGTAGCCATCTTCAGAAGAAAACATAACACCAACTAATTAATTGTACAAGAAACACACCCAAAGTGTGGTCTTCATGGGTACCTCAGGCCACTGGAGTGATCCCACTCCATGGGTATAGCCCTTGCACAGCAGTTGTTATACTATGGCTGTAGTCAATCCTCACAGCCAGTCAGCCTAAGGGTCAATCTCACCCACTGATGTGCCAACAGCCATCGAGGCTCAACTACAACCAACATACAAACATAACCCACACAAATGATATTCCTAGAGCACTAGGCTCAGATGATCAGGGAGATTACACCACTGGGCCCACAGGACACCTACTACATAAGGCCACAACTGATAAGAATGGGAGACACAGCAAATATACTTAATACATAGAAACAAACACAGAATGAGTATAATGTAGGCTAGCAGGACCTTCCACCTATAGCCTATAAACAAAAGCAGGATAAAAATTTAAGAACACCCTATTCTCAACAACAAAAAAGGTTAATAAGTTTGTGTCCTCCGACTTTAGCTCAGAGAGCATCTACTTTTTAGGTACTAACACCTTCACATGGAAAAGAGAGAGGCAAACTCCCAGGGATACCATTTTATTTTATTTTTATACTCCTTGAAGATCTAATCGGCTTTATTAAGAAATTCATGAATTGGGCAGTATCCCATCTACCAACTAGAAGGGTGCTCCCTCAAGGACACCAGGGACACCCTGGGGGTATCTGCAACAACTTTGCCCCAATGTAGGGAGACTCTGAAGGCAGCAGCTCTTCCTGCTCCCTGCTGGGGCCTGCCTGCCACCAGCCTCTGAGGGCCTGGGCTTTCCCTCGCAGCCACAGGCAGCACGGCCCTTTCGGAAGCAGGTAAGGATGGGTGACTGCTCCCCCCTTGTCCTGGCTGAGTATTCAAAGTTTGTTTGCCAAGGGGCTGTCTCAGGGCTGTCTGGGTGGGCGCCAGGGCATGGGAGAGACGACAGAAATCAAGCGCTGGGGCCATTTTTTTTTCTGAAAAGATCTTCAATTCCATACTAATGGCAAATTGCTGGCCTGCCTCAGACTCAGGCTTATTTGCTGGTTCGTCTGGTATATTACTCTGGCACGTTTCCTCCACCTCTTTTTTCTTGGCCAGATGAGGCCAGTCATAATTGACAGGGGGAAATAGCTCTCCAAATTATTTTGGTGTCTTGTCTAGGGTTATTATGGAGCTCGGGATAAATCACAAACAAGTCCTAGCTGCTGTGGATGCCAACCAGAAGTGACACCTCTCAACTTTCTCACCTCACTTTTATTCCTGTTTGTGACGACAGATGAATCCCCTCAAACCTTTCCATGCTGCTCCACCAACCAACATGAAGGCCAGAACTAGACCTGGACTGACCTTCCCCTTTGAAATGTCCTTTATTCTAACTGCAGAAGCAGTTACGGCCTGGACGATAGAACTGACCAGATGTGAATGGAAAATGGGGAATTTGCAGGGTGGAGAGGAGTTAGAGGGGTGAAAGGAAGGAATCTGGGCAGGGCTGGGCAGGGCTAAGCATGGACTTGGGAACGACAAAACACAGATGATAGGTTTAATTAGAACTGTCACTCCATGCCTCAGAGGGTAGAGGCAGGAGTTTGCGTTTTTAGTATTTTGGGGCAAAACCAAGAACTATCTAAGTAAGGTTTTTGAGCTCGGAAATGATGAAAGCACATTGTTTTCAAGGGTGGAAATGAAAGGAGGCTCCCACACCTTATCTGAAAGAGATTCCTCAGGTATACTACAGCCCTGTCCTTCCAGACCCTTCTTATTCTAACCTACTCTAACCTCCCATGAAATTTAAGATTACAAAATTGATATATCAAATGGGTCTGTTTTCTTAGTGCAATTTGTAAGTTCATGTCATGATAGCTAATGAGACCATGAAATTATTTAAAATCTGAGAGAAAACAAGCCTGGAATGCAAAAGATGTAGACCAACTCATTTCATGTCAGCGCTCCCTCTTAAGACTGAAGACAGGACCTAGGTGGGAAGAATTTTATTCACTTAAGGAGAAGACTGACCTCTAAACTCTAACAAAAGGATTCGTTTTTATTTTCAGATTGTTATACTTTAGGTTGCCAGAAGATATGGGGGAAATCACATTAAGTGCTGACTGCCAGGTTTTGTCATGAGAACAAGGGTTGTGAAGTGTGTGAAAGATCTTGGGAAAGGTGCCTCGCCTTGACCTCTAGAGATGACTGCATCCTGATTGGTTAGATGTGCAGCCCTCTCCCCTGGGTCAGCAGGGTCATAAACATAAGCCTAAGGCAGTACCGAAAGGGGGTACTGGGAAGCGGGAAGTGGGCACTTGGCACTTGGTTCAAGTCCCTTCCGTCGGCTGGCCCGCAGGGAAACACGTGATCTTGGCCAGCAGGTACTACGCAATGGACGGAGGTGATGAGGTTGGTGGGGGGAGGGGGGAGAGACAGGCAGGCGAGCGAACGTAAACCCGCATGCGTGAAACTGGGGCGGGGCCTTGTGGGCGGGGCCGTTCGTTTGCGCGCCGCCGGGACGGACGGTGGCAGGGTTGGGAGCGCTGGGGTGGTGGGGGTCTGGGTCTCTCGCGTGGAGATGAGGTTCTATTTGAGGCCCTCGAGCGACTCCTGTCCCCGCATCCTGTCCGAACGGGGTCGCGCGTGTGTCCGTGGCTATCCAGCTGGGCAATGACCGGCCCTCACACCGGAAACGGTGTTTCTGCTCCATCGAGGACCCCCCCCCCCCGAGTGCACACATCAAGTGCAGGCAGGCCTCTGGGGAAGCTTTTCTGTGACCGGCAATATCCATCACAGTCCAGTCGGGAAACGTTGCACATAATACTGGTGCACTTGGACAAATTCGAGAGGAAACGTATAGTTAAAAACAAGAGCAAAGTCCGGGGTGGGATTGAGGTGCTCTTCAGTCGCCTGCACGCCGCCCAGCACCTGAGTGGCGGGTATAATGAGTGTTTACTGCCCGTCAGCAGACGGGGTGCGGTAATCAAGGCGACAGCTCGGCCTGCCCTCACCCCACCCGCCACACGGCAGCCACGCCCCGCTCCGGGACGCCCCGCCTTCTCGTGTTCCCCATTGGTCGCACGTCCCAGCGTTTCCGAAGCCACCAATCACTCATCGCGGCTCCTTACAAAGGGTGGAGAGGTGCCTCAGGTCTGAAACCACGCTCCGATGCAGAATTGAAGTTAACATAATTAATTGAAGTTAACTTAATTGAAGTTAACATAAACTCCAATCAGGAAGCAAAATGCGAGCAGGGTTATCTAAAGTATATTCAGAGGGAGCGATGGGAGAGCCGAGCAGCCCCTCGTAACCGCCCTGGGAAGGCTTCTGTGGAGAAGGGCGGTCCGATTGCTCCCGTCCTGGGCATCTATTGGACTATGTAGTTCAAGGTCCATCACTACCTAATGAATGGGAGACTGGTTTGATTTTGCTTTTTTATTTGCTTCTTTCTGCAAGGAAGAAAATAGCTGTCTCATTCCCCTTTGCTAGAGAAAAACATCAATAGGTATTTAATCTGTAAGGGAGATAGAATTTCCCATCCAACCTAAGGAGATGTGGGACTGCTCTGGGCTGAGGATTGATAGAAGTGTCAGATGTCAGAGCCAGTCAGAGCCATACACAATATGGTCTAACTCCCTAGCCCTAGCTTTACTGATGAGGAGTCTCAGGCCCAGAGATGCTAGGGGACCTGCACAAGGCAGCCCAGCTGCCAGTCAGAGAAGAAATCAATGTCTTTTCTGCCACACCATGCTGGACGGCTCTGGCCACTTACTTTCCTTGGGAACTCAGTTTGTTGTGCCTCTCACTCCTGTTCTTCATGTTCTTCTCACACTGTCCAGTAATAATTGGCAACACATGAATCCAGCCTTGGGAAACTAGGAGGCCAGGACCAAGCTGAGTTTTCTGGTCCTAGCCAGAGTGGGATCCTTTAAAAAAGAAGGAAGCGTCTGGCTTTAACTTGGCCCCAATCTGGAGCTTCCAATGATTCTGTAGCACACAGGCTTTGACTTTGCTGGACTTACAGCTGATTTCACAAACCTTCGCAGCCTTAAAGAGCAGAGCGATGAGGCCTCAGGTCAGCAGGATAATGGCTGATGGCCAGATCCTCTTATTTCCCAAATGTCCCAAACCCACAACACAGCATCAGCTGGATTTGGTACCTGTAAAGCCTTGTAGCCATCTAAGAGTAGATTTCCTCATTTCACCAAATCTACCTCATTCCCTATACCTGGATCTTGAGCAACCTTCTCTACCTGAGCATCGTGCATTTCCTGAACTCCTGTGCAATCTCATCAAACAACACAGGCACTTGTGAGGCAGGGGAAGAATCTCAGAAGCTATCTACTGGCCTGTTCTTTGCCTGCTGCCACCCCAGGCTGCAGCCTACTGCCTCCCTACCTCAGGTACCAATTCAAAATAGCATTCAGGCTCCCCATGGTTTTCTCCCAGTTTTCTGATTAATCCCTAAAATCGAACTGTTCCTTTTGCCTCCATAGTTTCTCCAGTGCTATTCTAAGATAGCCAAACAGCAAACAGCCAAACTGTTTCACCATCTGCATGCAAACCAGAAGTTGATGGGGATGTCTACCCAAAAGAAGGAGGAAGACAAAGACTAAGACCAGGACTGGAACCAGGAGGAGAGGAGGAGAAGGAAAAGAAGAAAAGGAGGTAAGAGGTTAAAAGGCATCTTTTTCCCACCCTACAGAGCAAAATCCAAGACCTTTCTTCACCATGTTCAAAGCAGAGCCTACCCCATCATTAACTGGCACTGTGCATTTTTTCAACAAACATTTTGATCACGAGGAATATGCTGGAGAACAAGATAGACAAGGCCCATGAGCCACAGAGCCTGCAGGCTCCAGGCTGTAGAGGAAGCTGCAGGCAGAGGTCCCAGCACAGGGACAGTGTGAAGTGTTCGGGTGGGATAGTGGAGAAACAGAAAGGAAAATGGCCTGGCTGGAGCAAAGTGCTCAGAAGTAGGGTGGTAGGAGGTAAAGTTGGAGAGGGAGGCAGCGCCATATCTCACAGGACTTTGTTCTCAAATGTAAGGAGTTGGAATTTTATTTTAAGGACAATGAAGAACTATTGCAGGGTTTTAAGCAAGTTAGAGGCATGATCTGATCCACATTTGTAAACACCTCTCTGGCTGCTGCACGCCATAACATTATCTAGAGAGGCATTTTCTTAGCATGAGGACAAATCCATTCAGTTGTCTTGAGTCCACTTACCCCCTCTGGACTTTAATTTGCCCCAGGAGGGGACACTGGTACTGGTTATTCACCCAGTCTAGCTTGGGGTTTAATTTTTTTGGCCTTCAGGTTTATAAATCAGTCTCTTATAACTTCTTCAAAATGAATCAGTCCTTCAGAACCTCTGGGCAAAAGGGTAAAATTGAGTTTTATTCAGCAGCAAAGCTGTGAACCAGATTCTGTCCAGTCTTGCTCATCTGTGAGGTCCCAGATCAGAGCCCTCTTCAAACCCCTCTGAGGTGCAGCCAACTGCTTTATAGTGTTGTCATATTTGTTAAATGAGTAAATGGATGGATGGATGAATGAATGAATGAATGAATGAATGAACAAATGAAAAACCAAATGGATGGCTGATTGGCTAGTTGGATGGAAGGATGGAAGGAAATGCTGTGTGTGTGTGTGTGTGTGTGTGTGAGAGAGAGAGAGAGAGAGAGAGAGAGAGAGAAGAGAGAATCTGGACATGTGGGAGCCAGGTAGGGAAATGTCCCAGGGAGAGAGGGAGAAGATAGAAAAGTTGATCTGGCCTCTTAAGCCACCTTCTACTCATGCTGGGTCACCTCTCATTCAGCTTTCCAGGCTCTGTGGCTGCCTGGAGACGTATATCCATGGCCCAAAGCTAGTGGTCACACTCTCCCCAAGTCCTTTGCTCTTACAGGGCAAATCAATCCTTGTCCCCCACTCCCAACCTGCCCCTTGAGAAAGCCATCCAAGCCAACATGCAAATGCAATCTGTGTGGTTAAAACCTACCACCAGGAGCCACTTCCAATACTGGGTCTGAATTCCCTGTCACATCAGCCAGGCCCTTCACAGGACGCCGATGGACGGGGCCTCCAGACAGAGAGAAAAGCTTCATGTGGAACGCCATGCCAGCTCTGAAGGATCAAGAAATGGAGACGAAAATCCACTCTTTTGCTGTGTGTCTGCTCGGCTTAGGAACCTGGTTTTTCTGATTCTGGTGGGAAGCCCCTTTCCGCTCTGCTGGCAAAAGCCTAAGAGTGGTCACGGACCTTGGGCCTGAAAACATTCGGCGAGGTTTGCTTTTGTTCTCATGCAGTTTCCAGTGAAGACAAATGCTTTCCACATGGTCTGAGTGGAGGAGGATTCTTTCCGCTTGCTTTTGATCCTTAGACACTGCAGCATGTAAACAATCAATCACCCCACAGTTTCCAGAAACAGAACCTTGCTCTCTGAGCCCCCAATCCCACCTCCAAGCACAATGACCATGTTTCCATACCATCCTGCACCCCACTGACCTGAGAGCCTGAGAGCCAGGCCCCTAAGTCCTCAGGGAGCTCATCCTCACCAAGAGGGAGGGCCTGAGGCAAAGGATGTCCTTGGTGGCTATTCGTGGTCACCCAGGCTCAGTGTCCCCAAACTGCCTTCCTCAGAGCCCCAGGCTCTATTACTGTCCTGAGATAGACCACTGTCCGTCCCTGCAGCTAGCAGAAATCAGATTAACCCAAACTCAAGGGCTGGGGCAATACACTTCTATGGATGCCGGTGGGCACACCAATTACTACATATTTTCTATCTCTCTGTAGGAACTTTGCATTAAATAAATAAAAATTCCCTTAAAATGAACATACTTTTTCATTAAGCATTTCCACTTATAGGAATCTATCCCCAGAAAGTAAGCAGGATGTGGCAAAAAGAAAAAGTGGGGAACAACCTAAGTGTCCAATAATAGGGGATTAAATAGTCTTTTGTACTTTGAGTCAAGAGTTACATACCCCTATCAAACATAACTTTTTAGTACAAAATTATCCTGATAAAAAATATTTTTTACAAACAATAAGTTACACATGGGTACTATTGAAAATGTTAAGTGCATTAAAAAACATACAATATAAAAAAATGTAAGCAATATTTCAAACATTTTAAATTTAATTTTATTCATTAATACTATGGAAATATTCAGACTTGAAAAAGCCAGTATGATTTTGGATATGTTCCATTATTTTTTAAAACTTAGTCAAAACTTTGCTACAACATTTGACAGTTCGATAGATTTCTATACTTGGTTATAATAGTTGCCATTCTTTATAAAGACAGATATAAATAAAAGAGGCAATTTAGGCATACGTAATAAATCAAATTAATTTTTCATGCTCATATACTAAGTATACAGAGATTTTTATTGAATGTAGGCTAAGTAAATTTTCTACTTCTATGATGTCAATCCATAGGTCTTACGTTTTTTATATATTTAACAACTCTGTCCAAAACACTAAAAATTTTATTGAAAAATCTTTAAACAAATTTGAAAATTCTGTTTTCATGTTTTAAAATGGGCAAATATGAGTTTTTATGCATAATTACACTTTTTTCCAGCAATAAAATCACAGAACATTGGAAGTCAAAATTTCTTTCAAAAAGTATTATTTTACTATTCATTGTTAAAATGTCACCATAATTTGAAGGGATAAATCCGATGTGTTTACTCTGAAAATTAAATAATGTAATATGAAAAGACACAAAAATTCCCACTCATCTTTAATTTATTAATATTTTAAAGTCATTTGCTACATGATACATACCCAATTTTACATAACATGAAAGATTTGTTTGCTCACTCCCTGTGTTCTTTAAAAAATATTATAAAGATTCCATTATATATTTAAAGCTTTATTTTACAAACTGAACCACACCACTGATATTCGCTATAGAACTTTGCACTTCTGGTTTCAAATTCTTTGCCACAGAAGTTTGCAAATAAATTTCAAGTATAAACTATCTGTGGATATTTGTTGAGCACTTACAATGTATCAGGCATAGTTTCAGCACTTTATATATATTAACTCATTTAACTTTTGCAACTACCCCTCATGTAGGTACAATTATTATCTCCACTTCACAGGCGAGAAAACTGAGGCACAGGGAAATTAGGTAACTTGCCTAAGGTCACAGAGCTAGCAAGCAGCAGCACTGGAATTTGAACCATGACAAACTGGGTCCAAAGATAGTGCTATTCCCCACCATACTCGACCAGTGTCTGGGTCTCTAGATCTATCTATTCATGCTAGAGAATCTTGTTGCAGCAAAATGAGCACTCTACCTGCACTTATACCTACATCGTTTTTTGTTGCGGTTTTTAACCATTATTGGAGACGTCATTTAATATTAAGGATACACATCCTTCAATAATCCTTGCTGGAGTGGCTTAAAAAAACATAACTCAAGTGGTTTGTTTTTGAAACAGAATTTGGCAAATGCAGTAACTGAATCGTGTTGGAAACATTTGCATATATACTTTAATCCAACTATATGACAAAATGCCCCCTCTGCCTTCTGTTTTCTAATACTTGTTTCTTCAAATATCCAGCAATTGCTTTTTATACATCTTCCAACAGAATTTTCTGACAAGAGACCACATTTAAGTTCCTCCCCACATTTTTTCCGTGTGTTTTTTCTAGTTTTACCATAGTATGTAGCTTTTAAGCCTCTAAACATTTATTATTAATAGTTGCGTAAAAATATTTAAGTACTGAAGTATTGCATGACTTTAAACATTAGTGGGAAAGTGTTGAAGTTTGCCTTTATAATCTCGATGTTTATTTTTTTTAATGTCTGGCCTATAGTGCTATTCTCATAAATTCTCAGGTATAATATACACTTAAGGTAAAGTCATTATGAATGAAATGGCTAATATATCCTTTCTTCTTTTCAAGTTGTTAATCCACTTTTGGCTGACTTTTCAGGTCCGATTCTATTGTTGTTGTTTTAACATCTAATAACAATTATGATGAGCGGAACTAAAATCCTTTCTGCCATGATGTTGTTCTCCTCTCATGTTCTGCATTTTCTTTGCAGGAAGATTTTTAAGCCACCTGTCCATTTGTGAGGCTTCTGAGTTAAAAGAATATAATCTGGTAATCTCTTTAGCCAAAACTCATAGCCTGCAGTAAATTCCAATTTGCTAAAAGCAAAGTGTGAAGTGCCCCCATCCACCCCAGGCCTTCCCCAGGAACTGCAGGCATGACAGGTACCATCAGATTCTCAGACCAGGAGCAGCACCAGAGTAAACCCAGGTATCAGAATACCAGTAAAGCTTAATCTCTTTCTTATTTTTGGATAAAAGGAAATGTGAAATGAAGTTGCAATATTTTCTTCCCTCACCCCAGTGTAATATCTTGCAGGTGCCTCAGTTTGGGGACCACAAAGGATTACTTTGCAGTCATCAAAAATTAAGTTATATGCCCTCTGTGTGCTCACCACCCAGAGTCAGTTCTCTTTCCATCACCATATTAGAAATGTACATTTGACAGATGGGCACTAGATTTGTTGGGGTGATGGGAGGAGAGCTGGAGGGGTGGATAAAAAAGGGGGAAGAAATCAAGAAGTACAAATGCATAGAGAAGAGTCACAGGAATGTAAAATACAGCATAGGGCATACAGTCAACAACACTGTAATAACTATATATGGTGTCAGAGGGGAACTAGATGTATCAGAATGAGGAATTTGTAAGTTATATAAATGACTCATCACTGTGCTGTATACCTGAAATCATTATAATATTGTATGTCAAATGTAATTGAAAAATAAAAAGTCTCAAAAGAAAAAAATTGGAAAATAATATGAACAAAAGAAGAAAAAGAAATGTATACTTGAAACCCGTGTAACTTTACTGACCCGTGTCACCCCAATGAATTTAATAATAAAATTTTTAAATTAGGTTATAGAAGACTACATACAAGGACACAGGAAAACCATCACAATATACTGAGTGGGAAAAGTCAGGTTCAAAATCGGGATTTACATGATAATTTGATTTACATATAAAAGCATACACACACATACATATGACATTCATGCACATAAATGGCAAGCAGCAAATTAGAATGTGTTTCTAACAGTACTTCGTGCCCATCATCCCCTGTACCAGTCTGTACCCTTTTAGGATAAGTGGAAGTGAGGCACACTCATCATCTGAAAAGGCATGCAAGGACACGCCTGGCCCTCAGCATTAACACAGCAGCAGAGCTGCGCTTACTTAACTGGGGGGTGGGGGACCGGGAGACCTGGAGTCCAGGCTTGGCTTAATGAGCGTAGCCCATGTGAGCTGTAAGCTACCTGAAAACAGGATGGGTAGCAGGTGCCTCGGGTGTGGGTGGAAAGTAGTATCCAGCAAGCACATTTCCTAATATCCAGCTGTGTCTTGGGGCACACTCTCTGTCAGCTTGGTCTTAAGCAGTGACCTGTTATTCTAACAAGGTTCTTCCGAGAGACTTCATGTCCTGTCTTTCTCACTGGCCAGACAATGTGGTTTGGGTCCTCGTGCCAGAAGGAGATAGCTGCTTTTCACATGCCACACAGAAATGAAGCATGTAGCGTCTGGGAAGCATTAAGTCATTGGCCCAAGGCTGTGGGTCCCAAACTCCTTGTTCCCTCTGGTTCTGTTCAGCCTTCAAGTCCCTGTGGCCCTCATCTTTGGGGTGAGGGGCTTTCTTTGACCTCTTGCTCATGTTGACGCCAAAGAGGAAGGATTTATGGCCCCTCTCTTGACATCTATTTTAGCAGGTCTTCTAGGCCTGACAGGCACCTGTGGCAGATCCCTGAAAGGCCCCAGGACTGACCACTTGTATTTGGCCATAGCAGTTCAGAGCCCCCTGTTCTACTTCTCCTCCTGCATGCACCACAGTGGAGGTCTCACCTCCCAGACAGACACCCCAGGGCCAAGGGGGAGAACAAGGAACCCCAGAAGAATCAGGGGATCAGCCATAAGCCATGAGTCTCCCATCATCCACCACTCCCGGTGGCTCCCTTATTAGACACATGTCTAAGAGTGCAGCTTTCACTGGCCCTGCTGCTGAAACCAGCACAATCAGCATATGTACCGATAGGTGTCTCCTCTCATTGGGATCAGAGCCTTGCCCCAAATAGGAATATTTGTTATAGTTGCCATATATTGAGCCCCAATAAAACAATAGCCCCTATACAAGCATTCTTTCTTTTAATCTATTAACCAATCGTTGCTGATGCCAATGCAATGTAAACAGGAATCCCCAATTTGGGGTGCAGTGTAAAAGGAAACTTTATTCAGTGCAAACAGCTCCATTGTGACACAGTACAGCTGTGAGAACAGCTCAATAGTGTTAGAGCCCACTATGAGGCACCAAGGCTTTGGAGCAGCACAACTATGAGGCAGCCCCAGGACAGGGTGGTCCTGGGGAGGGGCTGCTCTCCAACTAGACAGCTCTGCTCTACCTATTCTTTGCTTTAATCCAATTAGAGGTCTTCAGTGTTTCATCTTCAGTATTTCAATTCCAGCCAGGGAAATACAGCCTTCAGTCTTTGGTGGAAAGAGAATGTGGCTTCGTGAACCACGGGGGAGCTGACTTATATAGACAGCAGCCCTTACTCCTGGTCCCTGATTGGTCCATCATGCAAATGAAGACTCCAAACCCCTGCAGTATGATTGGTCAAAATGGAACTGCTCTGATTGGTCGGTGAAGATGCTATAGACTCTATAGTATAGAGCTATAGCTGCACAGCTCCGATTGGACAGGGAAAGCCTCGGTTCTATTGGTTGAAATACAATTCCAGGAACTCCTTTATAAAGGCTGGCTCAGAAGGCAGGAACATAGGATAGGCAGGGAGGCGGGCATTTCAGTGTGGGAGGCAGGCAGCTTAGAGCAGGCTTCTCCCTTTGTATGAAAGGCATCTGTTTAGAACAGCAGTTCTTGGGGAGTTCCCTGGTGGTGTAGTGGCTTAAGGCTTCGGCGCTGTCAACGCTGCGGCCTGGGTTCGATTCCCAGCCAGGGAACTACCCACATACCAAAAATAAATAAATAAAAATTGAAAAACAAAACAAAACAAAAAATGTCAGTAGAACAGCGGTTCTCAACCTGTGGGTTGCGGCCCCTTTGGGGGTTGAACGACCCTTTCATAGGGGTCACCTAAGACCATTGGAAAACACATATCAGATATTTACGTGACGATTCATAACAGCAAAATTACAGTTATGAAGTAGCAACGAAAATAATTTTATGGGGGTCACCACATCATGAGGAGCTATATTAAAGGGTCGCAGCATTGGGAAGGTTGAGAACAACTGGTTTAGAAACAGCCACCAAGCTATGTTTTTAAATTTGAGCTCAGTTAACCACCAGGAGCCCTTCTCAATAGGTATCTTCTTTTCAGTGTCCATAAATCCTATCAACTGCCCCTGGAGGGTATAAACTTTCATCTTCAATTTTATAGATGAGGAAACTGAGGCTCAGAGAAGTTAAATACTTTGTCTAAGGTCTCACAGCCAGGAAGTGAAAAATCTAGAACCATTTGACTCTGTCTGGGAATGCTGTGTTCCTTTCTCTAGGTGGCACTGCTCAAGTTTGTCAGTCAGCAGGTAATTTTAGGGCCCCGTTGTGAGCACCAGTCCCAAGGTCCACTCTGGTGACCTCTGAAAAAAGGGCCTGTGTGGCCAGGGGCTTGAGCAACAGGCACAGGGCTCTCAGAGATACTGCCCACCCACTGAGTGGGATTTCATTCCACAGCCCAGGGAGGCCTTCTGATACAGATGTCCCTGGATGAGACCTGATCAAGTGCTATCAAGATTTTCCCTGAGATTTGGTAGGGGATGGAGGTAGACAGCGCTGAGATTTTAAAGTAGAGGGGGAAATTTGATGGAGGGGAAGAGGGGGCAAGGCCTGGATGGAAGCATTTTTGAATAACCGATCTGCAATGAGTCCCTTGTAGCTGACTCAAGAGCTTTCTAGGCCCCAGAGCCCAGCCCACTGCGGCTCAGCCTTTGAATGCATGCAAGGAAGGGAGGGAGGGAGGGAGATAGAGAGAGAGAGAGAGAGAGACCACATGCACGTGTGTAAGTAAGTGTATACAAGTATTCACGTGTGGGTGAATGTGTGTGTGTGTGTGTGTGTGTGTGTGTGTGTGCAGGAGTGTTTTGAGAGGGACACAGATTCTCATCAGCAAAGTTGGGTTTTATACTCTAGTTTAAAGCACCAAAGGCCAAACACCTGCTCTGTATTCTGGCCAGCTCTGGGGCCTCTGTCTAAAATAGCCTATTTTATGAACAAGAAGAAAAGCCCCACGCAAATTTAAGAGGCCACCAGGAGAGCTGATTATGATTTTTAAGAGCTAATGGTACCACCCACGACTCACTGTTTATGAATGACCTTTGCTCACAGTAACTATCATAAACTGTGTGCAAGACATTGTTTACACGTGAGCCACCAAAGCACTTGGTGGGCAGGGCCAGGCAGCACTAATCAAGGTGCAGGGAGGAGAGAGGGCCCCACTGCTGCTTGAGGAGATGAGAGCAGAGAGCAAACAAAGACGGGGAAGGCAGCTGCTCCTGTGCGCAGCTGTGCGGCGGTCTATTGAGGGTGACAGATCCCGTTAAGTTATGCAGCCAGGCACACACAGAGGAGCCATGCCCCCCGTAAATCAACAACAAGCCTACATCTTCCGGAAGGCTCCTGCAAGCCGGGGGGTGGGGGGAAACACGCCTGCCTGGGTAAAGAGGAAATAAACAAAGGAAGAAGAGGGTCTGTGGCTATCCTACCACACTGAAAGGCTCTGAACGGAAGAGGTGGGGCAAAGAACCGCAGGGAGCCCTCAGTCTCCTGCTCCAGAGCCCCTGTGGGATTCCAGGGTGCTGCACCCCTAGAGCTGCTAACTTGGGCCCACTACCCAATCTTGCGTGACAGTCTTGTGGCCTGGAGTGGGAGACAAGGGTGGTGTTTCCTCAGGAGAGTTTTCTTCTCTTCCTAGACCTGCCTCAGCTGAAAGGTACTCCTGGCTGAAAGCCACAATGAACTCCCCTGCAAAATGGAGCCCTGGGTTAGTTCCCTCCATTCTTCCAGCTCTTCCAGTTCTGCTTCCTGGACTGTTCAGAGCTTGGGGCTGAGACTCCTCCCTGACTGCTGGAAGAAGCATGGTCCCACCACTTGGGAGTGGGGAGAGATTTCAGCAGGCACAGAGTCCAACTCCTTCATTTTGCAGATGAGAAGGCTGACTTTCAGAGGGTCCTGACATGCTAATGTCAGTGAGGAAGCTGAAAGCAGAACCCAAGACTCTTGATGGCTGGCCCAGGGCCCCGTGCAACAAGATGACCAGGTCAGGTCTCTGCTTTGTGGCTGAAAAATTTCTGAGATTTACTTGCTATCTGAAACAAGGGCGTTGAAGCAAAACCTAACAGGTTTATAGCTGAAAATTGTTAATTATTTGATTAAAAAGCATAAGTAAAGACTTCAACTCCAGCTCTTTATTTTTATTTGGCTTCCCCACTCCCCACCCCATCACCTACTACAAACAAAAGCAGGAATTTATCATTATTATTCCTGGAGCAGCACCCATTCCTGCACGCATTATAAAAGATGTTCATTCCTGCTCATTCCTCTGGGAGGAGGCGAGTGGCCTCAGGGTGTATGACTTCCAATTCGATGGAAGCAAAGAGGAGAATGGAGGGAGAGGTAGGAGAAGTTAACAGTCGGCTCCAATTCTGTGACTCACACTCTCTCTTCAACAGTTCAGGGTCTGCCTTGTCTTCTATTATATTTATAAAGCTGTGTAAATTTACAAAAATCACATACATTGGGGAACAGTCAGCTTCCTTAAGCTAAAACTCGTTTTAGTGTTTAAAAAGGCAAAATCACTTTTGACCATAAATATATTTTCAAAACTATTGGGAAATTTGTGAAACAATGTGAATGTATGTATTAATACTAATGCTACTGAAATGCACACACTTACAGATGGTCAAAATGGTAACTTTTATATTTCTTTTTTTAAAATGTATATCTACTTTTTATTTTATCAAATTCATTGTTAAGGTAGGAATGGCAATTGGCAATATTAGATGCTTTTAATGATAAAGTTATATAGAAAATTTGGGAAGTAGGGAGGGCATTTATCCTTTACCCTATTCTTTCTTTTTTTTTTTTAATTTTTTATTGTTAGACTTACTAAGGTGACATAGGTTAGCAAGAATTATATAGGTTCCAAGTGTACAATTGTACAGTGCATTGTCTATGTGTTTCATTGTATGTTCATCACCTAGTGTGAGTTTTCTTTCCATCACCATATATCTGGCTTCCCCACCCTCCTCTCCCGTCCCCTCCCCCTTTGCCCCCACATAACCACTAAACTATTGACTGTGTCTATGAGTTTTGGTTGGTTATTTGTTGTTGCTTTCAGTTTTACATTCCACATATGAATGAAGTCACATGGTTCTTGTTTTTTTCTGTCTGGTTTATTTCACTCAGCATCACGATCTCAGGGTCCATCCATTTTGTTGCAAATGGCAGTATTTCATCTTTTCTTATAGCTGAGTAATATTCCATTGTGTATATGTACCACAGCTTCTTTATCCAGTCATCTATTGAAGGGCACTCTGGTTATTTCCATGTCTTGGCCACCGTGAACAGTGCTGCAATGAACATTGGGGTACATAAGTCTTTGCAGACTAAGATTTTCATAATATTTTCTTATAATTGTTTGCATTTCTGTGGTATCAGTGGTAATTTCTCCCCTTTCACTTCTAATTTTGGTTATTTGTGTCCTTTCCTTCATCCTTTGGTTAGTCTAGCCCGGGGTTGGCCAATTATGTTGATTTTTTTCAAAGAACCAGCTCTTTGTTGATTTAATTTTCCCTATTATCTTTCTGTTCTTGATTTCATTTAGCTCTGTCCTAATTTTGATTGGTTTTTTTCCTCTGCTGACTTTGGGATTATTTTGTTCTTCTTTTTCAAGGTCTTTAAGACAGGATGTCAGGGTGTCTTCTTGTGATTTTGTTTCTTAAGATAGGCTTGTAATAATATAAACTTCCCTCTTACTGCTTTTTCTGCATCCCTATAATTTTTATATGTTGTATTTTCATTGTCCTTAGTTTCTATGTATTTTTATCTCATCTTTTATTCTTTGATCCAGTCACTTTTTAATATGATGTTGTTTAATCTCCATGTGTATGTGATTTTTTTCTGCTTTCTTTTTGTAGTTGATCTCCAATTTCAGAGCTTTGTGGTCTGAGAATGCACTTGGTATGATTTCAGTCTTCTTGAATTTGCTGAGAATTCTTTCCTTAAGAATGTTCCATGGGCTCTAGAAAAGAAAGTATAGTCTTTTGTTGTTGGATGAAGTGTCCTGTAAATGTCAATATGTCCAATTGCTGTAACGTGTCATTTAAAACTGATATTTCCTTATTTATTTTCTGTTTGGATGATCTGTCCATGGCTGGCCCTGTTTCCTATGGCAGTTATTTCATTTCTCATTTCTTTTATTGTATTATTTATCTCTTGAATTGCCATCTCATTCTTTCTTATCATTTGAATTTCTTTGTTAAAATGTTCCTTTTGTTCACAAATTTCCTTTCTGAGATCATTCATCTCAGCTATGGTGTTCTGCCAGTATGTTTTCATTTCTCTGAGAGCCTTTAGAACTGCAACCTTCTATTCTATGTCACTTAGTTCATAAATTTCTAGATCTACAAGATCCTTTTCTGGAGATTTTTCACCTTCTTTCTGAGTGTCTGTGAATCCTAAGGTACTCATATTGTTTCTTGTGGTTTTTTTCTTCAGCATGAGGGCTTTACCTCTGACAGTACCAAGGATATCTCTCTCTTCCTGATTAGTATTTTTGTGGTGTCTTGCTATAGAGCAGACACTAGATGGTGCTGGGGGGCAAGTTTGGAGAGAGAGAAGAGTTATTTAAGCCTTATCTCTGGTCTCCACCAGTGTTTGGGGGCAGGGCGATCCGAAGTCACTCCACATCTTACAGTTCATTGGGAAAGCTGGGGGAGAAGGGGGAGGCCTCTGGAATGCAAGCAGAGGCTGCTTACATTGGTTGGGGCAAGTGCCACCAGCTCAGCCTTCTCCCTTCTCCTGCAGCTGCATTTTACCCAGGACCGTGCTTCAGCAGTTTGTTTCCACAACAACAGCTCTCAGCAGCATTTGAGAGTGTGGAGAGCTTTGGTGCTATATCTGGGGGCCCTGTTCCTGCCTAGGGCAGTTCTGATGCCTTGCTCAACTTCAGTGCCACCCAGAGCATGTCTCATAGACTGTGTCTCTAACACACTGCCGCTAGGATCATCTCCCCATGGTCTGGCAAGTTTCCTGCCACTCTGGCCTCCACTCTCATTGCCACTTGGCCTCCCCACTCCCTAGTATGGTACTGCTTTCTGATTCCTTCCTAGTTCCTTCAGTTAGTCGCAGTCGGGTCGGGTCCCAATTTATCTCTGCTCCCTCCCTTCTCTCCCATTTGCTCCCATTTCTCTAACCTTCAGATGTTTATTTGTGATATGTAGGTCTTTCAACTGTCTCTGTGCCATTGTGCCACTCAGGGTTTTCTATGTTGAATCCCAGCCAGCCATTTCTTCTTCTTTTTTTTTTCCCCCAGCCATTTAATTGTATTTTCCTGGAGAGGTTTTAGGGATCTCCTCTCTGGTCACCATCTTGCTGAGCCTCAACTTTTATATTTCTATTGTATATATTTTACCAAAATATTTTAAAAGAAAAAGGAAAACCCTAATGGGGATACAAAGAAAAGTGTTCAGTGGTTTCAGATCTAGCCTGTGGAAAGATTGTACAAGCACTCTAGTGCTCATCAAGCACAAAACATCCTGAGATCCCAGCTGTGACCAATGATTAGCATCCAGGATAGGCATACCATGGTTTGGACACCCTTCTCAGTTCCATGCCCTCACCATTAGAATCCAGGCCAGATCCAAGGCTCCTGTGTCTACGATTGTAGCTGAGCTCAGAACATTCAATCCAGACTGCTGCTGCACAATGTCTAGGTAAAAGGGGAAGTGATTCTCAGGGGCTATGTTTCAAGGCCATACCTTGTAAAAGTGGAGTATAAACATACCCCTTTCCTAGACTAGACAAAGACCTTGCCCTACCAGAATCCTGGGAGATGCACATAAGTACTGCCTGTGTATTTACAGGACTGGGGTAGGGGTTACAGAAACACACAGGTGGGACATTATCTTAAAGAGGATCAGATTTGAGGACCTGTGCTAATAGGGGCCCAGGGCATAAAGCTCATGTCATGAACAGTGACTTCAAAATATAGATGATTAGAGTTCCAGTCAAGATGGCAAAGTAAGTAAACACTGTGCTTACCTCCTTCCATGACCACATCAAAATTACAACTAAATTATAGAACAACCAACTTAGAAAGAACCATCTGAAGACTAGCTGAACTTAAGTCCTATAACTAAGAATATAAAAAGCCACATTGAGGATGGTAGAAGGAGCAAAGATGCAGAATGAGCTGGCTGTCCACCCATATGTGGCAGTAGAGAATCAGGAAGGATAGTTCAGCTGTGGAAGTTCCCCCTGAAGAGTGAGGGGTCATAGCCCTACACTGGGCTACCCAACTGGGAGTACCAGTGCTGGGAAGAGGAGCCTCCACAACATCTGGTTGTGGAAATCAGTGGGATTCCCTCCATTGAGGTAAGACAGAGGGCTAGGAAACCCAGCTGTCCTCTTAAAGTGTCTGCACACTGACTCACTCACTTGCAGGCATTCACCCTGAGCTCCAGTAGAGGGACAGCAGTTCATTTGGCACCACAGACATACACAGAAGGACTGAGTTATGTGGCTTCAAGGTAAGGGCCAGAGAGACAGTCACCATGGTCCCTGTGTTGAGACCTCCTCATGTGCAGCCAGAAGATGAGTGCCATCATTACTGTGTTGAGCTCTCCGATATAGCCAAATCTAAATCTATGTTAACCTGGTAAAATCTGCTTACTTTACCTTGGTGATCCCCTGGGACTGAGCCCACCTAAATTTCAGTGGTGGGCAGCCAACTTCAGCCCACACTGAATAGTCTTTCTTAGAAAACTCTTGAGGGTCCATGGACTCCAGTGGGCAGCAGCTGGCCACAGGGTATAATGTGACTTTTATTGAGCTTCTTCAGGGCCAGTACTAATTGCAGCCAGCCTTGGTCCACAGTATGGCCTTTCCCATGTACTTCCAAGTCAAGCATAGGCAGCCACCAACTACAATTTGCTTTGTAGATCCTACCAGGTAGCCCCAGGGCAGTAACAGGCAGTGGCTGACCTTGACCTGCGCCAGAGTGTCTCCTAAGAAGTCCCAGTATCAACATAACTGATGGCCAGCTTCAAACCACAACAGAGCACCATCCAATCACCCCCCACAAGCAGCACACCCAAGGAGTGATCTCAGCAGGCACCATAGCCCACAGGGGCAAATTCTGCTTTGTAGGTTCAGCCCAAACACACAGTTCATATGCTGTGGGCCTGACCAATCCTCATAGTGAGTCAGCCTTGCTGTAAATCCACCCACTAACACACCAACAGCAATCAAGTCTCAACTACAACAAAAGCATAAACACAACCCACACAAGAGACACTCCAGATGATCATGGAGACTGCATCACTGGACTCCACAGGACACCTATTATATAAGGCCACCCTGTCAAATGAGAGGTGCAGCAAATCTGCCTGATACATATAAACAACACAAAGCAGTCAACATGAGGAAAAAATAAACATGTCCCAAATGAAAGAAGAGGAGTTAAACTCCAGAGAAAGAACTAAACAAAAGGAAGGCAAGCAATCTATCAGATACAGAGTTCACAACACTGGTTATAAGGTTACTCAAGGAACCTAGTGAGAACTTTAACAAAGAATTGAAATAAAAAATATACTTTAAAAAATCAACAGCAGATTAGATGAAATGAAGGATTAAATCAGCAATTTATAAGGCAAGGTAGCAAAAAACAGCCAATTAAAATAGCAAAAAAAAAAAAAAAAAAAAAAAAAGATATTTTAAGCTACATACGGGACAACATGAAGCTTAACAATATTTTCATCATAAGGATACCAGAAGGAGAAGAGAGAGAAAAAATTTATTTACTGAAGCAGAATATTATAAATATTATTAGAATTTACTGAAGAAATAATGACTGAAAACTTCCCAAACCTAGTGAATAACATAGACATACAAGTCCAGAAAGGACAGAGAATCCCAAACAAGGTGAACTCAAACAGGCCCATGCCAAGACACATCATAATTAAAATGGCAAAGGTTAAAGACAAAGAAAGAATCTTAAAAGCAGCAGGAAAAAGGCAGTTAGTTACCTATAAAAGAGCTCCCATAAGACTGTTCACAACAGAAACTTTACAGGCCAAAAGGAATTGGCATAAAATATACAAAGTTATAAAGAGCAAGTACCTACAACCAAGATTACTCTAAAAGCTATTTAGAATTGAAGGACAGATAAATGGCTTCCCAGACAAGACAAAGCTAAAGGAGTTCATCACCACCAAACCAGTATGACAAGAAATATTAAAGAGACTTTAAGAAGAAAAAGAGGAAAGAAACATAAATATGAATAATAAAATGGCAATAACTACATACCTATGAATAATCACTTAAAATGTTAATGGATTAAATGTTCCAATCAGAAGACACAGGATAGCTGAATGGATAAGAAAACAAGACCCATACATAAAGGGTTCTGCAGAAGTGACATTTGTTTCTTATGGTCTTCATGTAACAAACAAGTGGTTGCTACTCCATTGCACTGATTTGTTTGTTGGTTGGTTGGTTTGTTTTTTGGGTAGTGCCCTGGCTGGGAATTGAACCCAGGCCACAGTGTCGAGAGAGCCGAAGCCTAGCCACTACACCACCAGGGAACTCCCTCCATTGCACTGGTTTTGATAGTACAGATTCACTACTCTTACTTGCTATTCCCTTGTCAGTCAATGGGCCATTTTACTTCAGGGAACTTAGAACACAAAGGTTACTAAAACAACACACCTGTTTATACTATACAACTTTAAAAAGAGTATTACTTATGCTGGACCCTGTATGCTCTCTATGAAAGACACACCAGATTGAAAGACACACACAGACTCAAAGTAAAGGAATGCAAAACAATATTTCATGTGCATGGAAACAAACAAAAAAGCTGGGGTAGCAATACTTATATCGAACAAAATAGATTTTAAAACAAAGTTTGTAGTAAGAGACAAAAAGGGACATGACATAATAATAGAAGAATCAATCCAATAAGAGGATATAATCCTTATAAACATTTATGCATTCAACATAAAAGCATCAAAATATATAAAGCAAATATTGACTGACATAAAGGGAGAGATTGACAGTAATAAAGTCATAGTAGAGAACTTTAACACTCTATTGATACAAATGGACAGATCTTTCAGACAGAAAATTAAAAAACAAAAAACAAAAAACAGTAGCCTTAAATGACACACTAGACCAGATAGATTAAATTGTTATTTTTAGAGCACCTCACCTCAATGCATCAGAATATACATTTTTTTCAGGTGCACAAGGAACATTTTTCAACATAGACCCACGTGTTGGGACACTAAACAAGTCTCAGTACATTTAATTACATTAAATTATATCAAGTGTCTCCTGACCACAAAGGTATGAAACTAAAAATCAAATACAAGAAAAGAACTGAAAAACACACATGCGGAGGCTAAATAGGATGCTACTAAACAATAAATGGGCCAACAGTGAGATCAACGAAGAAATCAGAAGATACCTTGAGACAAATGAAAATGAAAATGAAAAACTGAAAATCTATGGGACACAGCAAAAGCAGTCTTAAGAGAAGAATTTATAACAATACAAACCTTACCTAAAAAACAAATAACAACAACAACAAAAAAAAAACACAAGAAAAATCTTAAATAAACAATCTATCTTTCTATCTAAGGAAGCTACAAAAAGAATAGCAAACAAAATCCAAAATGAGTAAAAAGGAGGAAATAATAAAGATCAGAGCTGAAATAAATAAGAGTTTCAAGAAAATAAAAAATTAATAATACAAAAGACCAGTGAACCCAAAATCTGGTTTTGGAAAATATTTTTAAAAATGATAAACTTTTAACCATATTCATCAAGAAAAAAGGAGAGAAGACCCAAATAAATAATATCAGAAATAAAAAAGAGAAGAAGTGATGACTAACACCACGGAAATACAAAGGATTACAAGAAAATACTATAAACAATTGTATGCCAACAAGGTGGAAAATTTGGATAAAGTAGATAAAGTCCTAGAAATATAAAATCTTTTAAGATTGAATGAAGAAGAAACAGAAAACCTGAACTGAGTCATTGCTTCTAATGATACCAAATTGGTAATAAAGAAAACTCCCAACAAACCAAAGTCCTAAGCCAGATGGCTTCACAGGTTAATTGTACCAAACATTCAAAGAAAAATTAATAATTAACTCCTCAAAGTATTCCAAAAAAGTCAAGAGGAGAGAAGGCTCCCAAGTTCATTTTGCAAGGCTACCATATTCTGATGCTGAAGCCGGATAAATATATTACCAATAAAATATTAACCAATATCCCTGATGAACATAGATGCAAAAATCCTCAACAAAACTAAATTCAGCAATACATTACAAAGACCCTATACCATGATCAAGTGGGATCTACTCCTGGGATGCAAGGTTGGCACAATATCTGCAAATTAATTAATGTGATACACCACATGAACAAAATGAAGGATAAAAACCATATGATCATAACAGATGCAGAAAAAGCATTTGACATTTATGCATCCATTTATGATAAAAACTCAGCATCCATTTATGATAAAAACTCAGCAAAGTGAAGATAGAGGGAACATACTTCAACATAATAAAGGCCACAGATGACAAACACACAGCTAACGTACTTAACAGGGAAAAGCTGAAAAGCTGAAAATGTTTTCCTTAAGATCAGGAACAAGGATGTCCACTTTCACCACTTTTATTTAACATAGCAGTTAGACAATAAAAAGAAATAAAAGGTATTAAAATTGGAAAGAAAGAGTAACACTGTCATTATTTGCAGATGGCATGATATTATATAGAGAGAACCCTAAAGATCCCACCAAAAAAATGATTAGAACTGAAAAATGCATTCAGTAAAGTAGCAGCATACAAAATTAATATTCAGAAATCAGTTGCATTTTTATGCACCAGTAATGAACTATCAGAAAGAGAATTTTTAAAAAAATCCCATTTATATTTGCAACCCCCCAAAAAAATACCTAAGAATAAATTTAACCAAAAAGAGAAAAGACCTGTACTCAGAAAACTATAAAACATAAAATAAAATAAAATAAAATAAGATACAAATAAATGGAAGCATATACCATGCTCATGGATAGAAAGAATCAGCATTATTAAAATGTCTGTACTATCCAAAGCAATCTATAGGTTCAATGCAATCTCTACCAAAATACCAGTGGTATTTTTCACAGAACTAGAAACAGATAATCCTAAAATTTAATATGGAGCCACAAAAGACCCCAAATAGCCACTACAATCTTGCAAAAGAAGAACGAAGTTGGAGATATCACACTACCTGATATCAAACTATACTGTATGAGGCTATGGTAATCAAAACAGCACAGTATTGGCATAAAAACAGACACACAGATCAATGCAATAGAATTGAGATCCCAGAAATAAACCCACACCTATATGGTCAAATTGTCTGTGACAAAGGAGGCAAAAATATACAACAGTGTAAAAACAGTCTATTCAGTAAATGGTGCTGGAAATACTGGACAGATATATACAAAAAAATTAAATAGATCACCTTCTTCCACCTACAAGGATCAACTCAAAATGGATTAAAGACTTAAATATAAGACCTGAAATCATAAAATTCCTAGAAATAAACGTGGGCAGACATTGCTCTTAGTAATATATTTTCTGATATATTACTACGTGCAAGGAAAAAAATAAACAAACAGAACTACATCAAACAAAAAAGTTTTTGCACAGGAAAGGAAGCCATCAACAACAACAAAAAACAAACAAATAAACCTTCCACTGAATGAAAGATATTTACTAATCAAAGATATGACAAGTGATTAATATCCAAAATTTATTAAAAACTCATACTCCTTAATAGCAAAAAAAAAAATCTAATTATAAAATGGTCAGAAGACCTGAATAGATATTTCTTTAAAGAGGACATACAGAGGACCAACAGACATATTTATAAAAAGATGCTCAATGTCACTAATCTTCAGAGAAATGACAATTAAAACCTCAATGAGATATCACCTCACACCTGTCAGAATGGCTATCATCAATAAATCAACAAACAATAAGTGTTTGCAAGGATTGAAAAAAAGTGATCCCTCGTGCATTGTTGGTAGAATTGCAAATTGGTGCGGTCATTATGAAAAACTGAAGTTTCCTCAAAAAATTAAAAATAGAGCTATTTTACAACTCAGGAATTCCACTTCTGGGTATTTATTGGAAGACATCCAAAACACTAATTCACAAAGATATATACTCCCCTATGTTCATTGCATCATTATTTACAATAGCCATGATACAGAAGCAATCTAATTGTTCATCAGCATATAACTAGTTAAAGAAGAGGTGGTATATATATGCAATAGCATATTACTGGGCATTAAAATGGAATGAAACCTTACCATCTGTAACAACATGGATGAACCTAAAGGGTATTGTGCTAAGTGAAATAAGTCAGACAGAGAAAGACAAATACTGTATGATTTCACTTCATATATGCGAAATCTATGGAACAAACAAAACAGAAACAGATTCAGATACAGAGAATAAATTCATCATTGCCAGATAAAAAGAAGCTTGGGAGGTTGGGTGAAAAAGTGAATGGATTAAGAAACAAACTGGTAGTTAGAAAATAGTCATGGGGATATAAAGTACAGCATAGAGGATATAGTCAATATTATTATTATAACTATGTATGATGCCAGGGGGATCACTTTGTATATTATGTGAATGCCTAACCACTATGTTGTACACTTGAAACTAATATAAAATAATATTAAATGTTAACTGTAATTCAAAAAAATTTTTTAAATACACAATCAGTTCTGAAAAACACATATTAACCATATGATCTACCAATTCCACTCCTAGGTATATGCCCCAAAGTATTGAAAGCAAAGACTTGAACAGATACCTGTCTACTAATGTTCACAGCAGCATTATTTACAGTAGCCTAAATGTGAAAACAACCCTAGTGTCCATCAATAGATGAAAGAACAGACAAAATACAGTAGAGTGATATAAGGATAGAGATATATAGATATAGATAGATACAGATGATATAAAGGACATAGATATAGATGATACAGAAATAGTTACAGAAATATATAGAAAAGATAAAGAGATGGAAAGAGAAGTCACATTAGGTGGTGAACTTATTATACATCAAGTTGACAATGCACTGTAGAATTGTATGCCTGAAACCTATGTAGTCCTTGCTAACAGATGTCACCCCAATAAGTCTAACAATAAAAATTAATTAAAAAAAAAAAAAAAGAAAAGATAAAGATAGAGATAGATGATATAGATATAGATGACATAGGTAGGAATATAATTATAGATATATAATGTAATTATGATTATTCATTCATAAAATGGAATAAAGTTCTGACATGCTATAATATGGATGAACCTTGAAAACATTGTGCTAAGTGAAATAAGCTGACACAAAAGGGCAAATATCGTACGATTTCACCTCCTTGAGGACCTAGAATAGTCAAATTCAAAGACTAAAAGTATTATAGATTAGAAGTTACTAAAGGCTAGGAGGAGCGGGGATAGGGAGTTATTGTTCAATGGGGACAGAATTTCTATTTTGATGATGAAAAAGTTCTAGTGATGGTTGCACACAATGCACGCAACAATAAATGTACACTTGAAGTGTTTAAAATGCTAAATTATATGTAATACATATTTACCACAATAAAAGAATGTTTTTGTTACTTAACTCCTCAAGGGAAAAAACCTGTATCACACCCATATTACATAAGGTTTCCACAGGCCGAGAGAAGATGCATACTATAGAGTTAGGTGGACTTTTGATTCCTGCAATGGCGTGCCAGATTTTCAGACCAAACTGCCCAATGGCGGGGGTGGGGGGGAAAGAATACTGGATATAATGGATACAAACTCATTAAAAGCATCAATAAGCTGACCAGATAGTAACAACCAGGTTGGACTTTAAGAGGAAATGGGAACCCAGAGAGGTGGCAGAACATCAAAGCTTTGAAGTTGCTTTTACCCTGAGGACTGTTGCTAAAATCAGCAAACAAAATAGGTTTATTTTTTAACAATTTCTTGGAGGGAAAACGAACAAAACAACAACAACAACAACAAAAAGCAGAAACCAAGGCCTAGGGTCCCACCAAGATAGGGAGCCAAACAAGACTTTCCACAGGGAATCTACAGTTAGGCCTAAACCCCTTCTCCCTGCCACACACCTGCAAAGCTCACAGGGGAAATGGTCTAGGCAGTGAGCAAGGCAAAGAAGGCAAGAAGAAAGAGGAAAAGGAACAACACAATCCTGGCCCCAAAATAAATTTGCAACCTAGATTCACAGGATTATTCAAGCTAAGGATATGGTGTGAGATGGCCCCAGATAGGCCCAGCCTACTCGGTGTGCACAGGGTCAATAAATGTTAGTGACCACCACCATGACCCCAAGACCACCTCCACTAGCCATCTCTGCCTCCTCTCTGCCTTTCCTGTCCTCCAACCACACTGACTTCCTCTCGGCTGCTGGAAGCCCTTGTATCCCTGCTCCTGGTCTTTCCTCTGGGCTGTGTGTTTTCTCAATGACAATCTAACTTTTGACCCCACTCCAGTAGCATCTCCTCAAGAAACTTTGCTCTGACCCAAGCCTAAACCAGGTCCCTTTGTAAATATACCTTTGCAGGCCTTCATTTCTTGCTTTCAGAGCACTTAAATCAGTTTTAAATTGTACATTTATTAGTAGTGTTACCAGAGAATGGGCCCTTGTCAGTGCAATGTCCAGGTTCTTGGTGTCCCAAAGAATGGAGGAAGACACAGAAATACAAATGGTGAGAGAGTAGTTTATTAGAAGCAGAAGTACACTCCAGAGGAGGAGGAACAAGCCTGAGCAGAAGAGTGGCTCAAAGGCCCGGACTGACAAGGCCTTGGTGGTTTTATTCACTTTAGTTGTTACGGGGTTATGCCTATCTGGGCGTGGGACATTGTGATTGGCATCTTTGATTGACAGGGGGCCCGTGCATCCCTTTCTTTTAACTCCACATTTTCTTCCCAGAATTCAGTCTGTTATAATGATAATAATGAACTTCTGGGTATATGTATGATATTATAATGATGGCATAATAAGGCTTAGGTGAAATGAAAGTCATTATAACCCTTACTGTGCAGGTGCTGATGCCCAGTTTAAACTGGTGAGCATTTTGCACTCTGTAACTTCCAAGTCTTACTTAAGTTTTAACTGTAATTTCCTCCTGTGGTTGCCTAACTTAGTGGGGAGATTACCGGTAAGAGGGTGGTATCAGTCTGTATGGGAGGAGTCCAAGACTCCATGTTCTATCTGCCTACTTTAGTTTCCCCTGAGAGACATGATCCCCATATATTATGAGAAGTTGAGACATGGGAGGTCTCATCTTCTCTATAAACTTCCTGCTGGATGTGGTCATTGTCCCTACGTATCAGGGATTCATGGAACCCTCACCCTATCTGATTTAAAAGGGAAGAAGGGACCCGAGATCCTCCTGGGAGACCATGTTGACTTGTTCAGTTGGGATGGGCTGGAAGCCTTGCTGGGGAATCCCTAGTAACTTGATGGCCTCTAGACAAGCACAGGTAAGTTAGTTAGTAGATTTAAAAGCCTTGGCCCAAGAAGCAGATTTCAAAGCGACTGATGCAGGGTGACTATGTGATGAAAGTCTGTTTAGCTTCATGGTGCCTATGGCATTTTGGTTTAACCGGTCATTCAGGTGGCATCATCTATGCAGGAGCTGTCTGGAACAGCCTGGAAAGGACACTGGGTCACAATGATTACAGTCAGCAAGCAGGGGGACATGAATCACAAGTTTCAGGGTAATTATCTAAGGCAGGATGTAGGAGGCATTCTATGATTCAGGCTAGGAGCAATCTATTGCTTAAGATTAGGGACCAGGGAAAACTGATTTAAAAATGATTAAGCCTAGGAACTAGGGAAAAATGTAAAACAGGGGAAGTAGGGAGCTAAGGAAGAGGAGGCTAGAAATTCCTATAGTGAGGGGCTCTTTCACTTGGCCCCTATCAGTAGAATTACTTGATTAATATCTCTCACTAGACTATAAATGCCCTGAGAGCAGGAAGTATACCAGGTAATAGTCATCATAAATTCTAGTGTCTAACATATAGGAAGTATTCAGAATTATTTTTCAATGGCTAAATTGCAGGAGCTTGGAAGACTAGGTGTTTGTCCCAACTTGGCCCCTTATCTTGTAGTCTTTGTCAAGCACTGATATTTCTAAAATTTAGTTTCTCCTCTTGTATAATGGAATAATAAGACCTACATACCTCCTTTCTAAGGTTCTGATAAGGACCAAATAAAACTCAGTATATGAAAAATGTAAGGAGTTTTATGACAGGATTGTAGCTGGAGTAATACCAGATTTTTCTGTATGACTAACATTGGGGTGTTACTATAAACCAAGCACTACAAAAGGTGCTTCAAACATATTATTTCATTTAAGTCTCATTTTTAAAACTGTGAGGAAGGTATTATTGTCTGAATTCTACATATAAAGAAACCAGTCCTGAAAAGTTCAAGAATTCTTTTTATTCCAATTGAGAAGTTTAAGATTTGAACTCCAATCTCTCTGACCCCAGTACCCACACACTCTTAGTCCCCCTGCCTCTGTGTCATCCCAGAGCTCCACTTTGCCCAGCGCCACTCTGAGGAAGCAATGGTCACCAGGGAGCTAACTGCCTCGCTGGATAGTAATCAAGGAGAGATTAGAGATCCTCTCTTATCCATGTCCTCCCCAATTCACCAGAGCAAATTTACAGTTGCCCAAGCACAGCATTCCCTAGTATAAAGGCAGTTGGGCAAGAACCTGCATCTGCTGGGAAAACCCAGGTCCATATGCCTTCTAACCCCTGCTACCTCACAGAGGTTCCCCCATGACTTTGGTCTTGGCGTCAGCTGCCCGGACTTGCCCAAGATCTGCTTCAGTTTATGATGTTTTAACACTTGCTCTCCAGTCACAGGCAGTCCTTGAGTGTCTAAAAGATTATGGAAGGAGACGCTGATACTAAAGAAAGTTCTTTTTCAGTTAAAAAAATGTTAAAAGAAATTATCTTTCAATCTTAAGACAAAATCCAGCTTTAAATTTTTGCCACTGTCTCAGGTCCAAAGGTACTGTTTCCTAAGCTTTTGAATAGAACTGCACTTTAGTCTGCATTGGAACTGGTTTACAGTTTCCATTTTGTTCTTTGGAAGGCCACCATGTATTTACGACAAAGTTGTTTTCAACTTCAGTCACCCAAGGAGCAGGAGAAGCTTCCATGTTCAGTGGTCAGCCTAGTGATGCGTACACGTATGCCCTTCAGGTCACTCTGGGTCATAATGGAGAAGCGTGACAACCAGAAGAGTTTCCACTATCATTCTCTAGGACCCTGAGATTAATTATTATAGACAAGAAAAAGTAAAAACAGTAAGAGCTTGATGATTATACTTGGAGTATCTAATTAGATCCTGAGTGTGTAGCTATTTTATTTTAAATATGTGCATATTAAGTTTCCTTTCTGAAAAGAGGCATTTGTAACTCCCACTTTAAACTCAGGGAAATTAAAACAATGCACACACACACACACACACACACACACACACACAAAATCTCAGCCGTATTTTCACCAAAGATAATGAACAGGGCAGACAAATCAATCTGACAGGTAATTGACCACTAACATTTTGATTTCATCAGTCTAGCCACATGCATTATGAACCAGGAAAATTAGACAAGTCAAGAGGATGATAGTATCAGTGCTTAATGTTTATTTTCCATTGCCTGGCAGCCCCATTATTCTCAATAAAATATAACCATTCTCTAAGAGAAACTTGAAGCAGTCCAGCTAATAAAATAGTACTATTAAAGTTTCAAGCAAACTCCACCCCTTGGAGAAATGAAGTGCTTTTTATTGATGACTGGTGTGCCAACTCAAAAACCATGCAGATTTATTACTCTGTTTAGGTGAAATGAAGGGAAACAGGGCATTTTCAGGACAAATAACTTCTACATTCACTAAATGAAAGATGTTTTTCTCCTTCCCTTTTGAATGTCATACAAAATGCAGTCATTTTTAAAATGAGTTGACAGTTCTGTGTTGGTTATCCCAACCCAAAGCAACATAGGACAAGCTGCAGAAACTCTTTTGTCATCATGAAATAGATCAATAAATGCTACAATACTCTGGAGCCCTACACTCATCCAGAAATGATTGAGGCAAGAGTCTTAATAGACCCCACTGTCTATCAGAATTTCCAAAACTTGTGTTTTTGAAAACAGGTAAAACGTTAGAGATTAACCTCAGACACACATCTATCATATGGGAAAATCTGTTTTGAAAAAAAATAGTGGAATGCAACTTTGAAAAAATTTAGATTCCTTATACTTAAATTATAATTGAAAGTTCCTAATTCTACCATGTGTCTCCTTTAACCAGCCACCAAACACAGCAACTAAGAATCCCAGAATAGTTTTAGTTTCAAGATAGTGTCTTCTTGGAAGAGGAAACATAATAATTACAAGAACACCAATGCCTAAAGGGGAGAAAATGCAGTTTCTGAAGCCAAAGGCAATCCCAGCTCCTTCTATCACAGAAGGAGAATAAATTGAGGGTTGATGTAAGAGGAGAAAGAGTAATAATAACAATAATAATAACTTCAAAGCTGTATTGAGAGCTACAGCCTACAGAAAACAAAGCATTTACAATTGAAATGATTGAAAGAGGGTTGATTATATCTCATTTCTCATTCAACTTTCACTTACTAGTTTAGCATCCATTGATAATTCTTGCCTGAATTGCTTATTATCTTGATAATTGCTATTCTTTTCCTTTCTTTGTTCATTTTTTTACTAGATTCTTGGTCTTTTACTTCTTAATTTCTAAAATCTCTTTAAATATTAGGGACATTAGCCTTTTGTCTATGACAAATTCTCTTTCTTTTGTGTCATTCTTGGTAAGTTTTTTACCCTGGGTTTTGTTCATTTTATCTAAATTTTCAAATTTATTGGCATATTTACATAAAATTCTCCTATTACCTTTTAGATATCTCTAGAATTTGTGATGATGTCCACCTGCTTTTTTCTTCTTGATATGGGTTATTCGTGTTCTCTCTCTCTCTCCCCCCAAAGATGTATCAGCTTCATTTGTTTTCTTTAAAGAACCATCTTTTCCCTTTACCAATCCCTTCATTGTACATGTACTTTCTATTTAATTATTTTCCTCTTTCTACTTTTGTGGGTTTAATTTGCTCATTTTTGCTAATTAACATGAGGTAAACTATCATATTTTTTATATCATTGAACATTTTAAAATTTCCATTTGATTCCTTCTTGGACCTATGGGTTATTTAAAGGTGTGTTGCTTAATTCCCAAGCAGAAGCGACTTCCATTGTTACTTTCTGATGCGGACTTCTTGCTTTACTCTACTTTAGCCAGTGAGCATACTCCATAATTTGAACCCATCATCAACATTGGTAAATGCTTCATGTACACTTAAAATAAATATGCATTACAAGGTTTTTGGGTGCAGTGTTCTACACATATTAGGGCAGATTTATTAATGGTGTTTAAATTTGTTATATCCTTGCCTATATTTTGTTAGGATGTTCTATCAATTATTGAGAAAGATGTGTTAAAATTTTCCACCATGATTGTGCATATGTCTATTTCTTCTTTCAGTTGTCAGTTTAGCTCTCATATTTTGAGGTTATATAAATAGGTACAATTGGAATTTTTGTACCTAGCCCTTTTATCAACATGAAAGGTCCCTCTTTATCTTTCATAATGCTCTTTTGTCTTAAAGTCTAATTTGCAACTCCAACAGCTTCCTTTTGCTAATGTTTATCTTTTCCATTCTTGAAAACTTTTCTGTATTTTTATATTTAGGGCATGACTTGTATAAATGGTTTTTCTGTAAATTTTGGTTTTGTTTTATCCAATACAATAAACCTTTATGTAAAGCACTTTGTTTACATTTCACGTACTAGTTTTATGTTTGGCTCTATCATCTTAATATTTGTTTTCTATTTTCTCACCCATTCTACATTGCTGTTTCTTCCCCCATCTTTTTTGCCTTTTTTTAATACAGTGATTTTGAATATTTCACTGCTCTTATTATAGCTTATTAGCTATATATTCTTTTACTATTCTTTTATGATTACCATAGATTACATTAAATCTGATATAAATTAGTACTTTCAGCAGTTCCTAAACAATGTTCATACCTCAGAACATTTTGACTCTATTTACTTGCTTCTCATCATCATAGCCATGAGAACACACACACAAATCATACCTACATATTTACCATTTTAGTACTTGGCATTTCTCCCCTAATTTCTATGTTTTCATCTGGGATCATTTTCATTCTGCCTAAGGAACTACATTTATTATTTCATTTATCAAGAAAATATTAGTGACAAATTCTCTTCACTTTTATTCTTCCTCTGCGAAGGATGTTACTGCTGTTATTTAAAAATTCTGAACACAATTCCAACTTTTGGCAAGGCGTTTTCTCACAGCACCAACAAACAATCCTTGGACACTAGTTGTGTGTCCTACAATTCAACTCAATTCTGACACTATCTGCCAAGAGGTAACGGCACATCCCTCAGGCTAAGGGTTCAGTCCTATAAGACTGCCTCCCCATACCACTTCAGAGGTCTGTGGTGAGCTCTGTTACCATCTAGGCTTCTGCTAGACCAGCTATAGATCAGGGATTCCAATGACCTCCCTCCTTGGGTTCTATTAATAGATTAGGACAGCTCACAGAACTTGGAGAAACAGTTTACTCACCAGATTACTAGTTAATTGTGAAAGGATAAACTTAGGAACAGCTAAATAGAAGGGACATATAGGGCAAGTTATAAGGGAAGGGGCACAGAGATCCCCTGCCCTCTCTGGGCATGTCACTCTCCCAGCATCTCCAAATGTTCACCCTAAAGTTATCTAAACCCTGTCCTTTGGGTGTTTATGAAGGCTTTATTACATAATCATGGTTAAATCATTAGCCACTGGTGATGGACTCAACCTCCAGCCCTTCTCCCCTCCCTGGAAGTCAGGAACTGGGACCTAAAATTCCAATCCTTTGATCATATGGGTGGTTACCCTGGCAACCAGCCCCCAACCTTACACGTGGTCCAAAAGTCACCTCATTAACATAAACCCAGTTGTGGTGGAAAGGGGCTTGTTATGAATAGCAAGACACCCATTTCACCTTTATGGCACTGAAAAGATTTCAGGAAATTAGGACAAGAGACCAAATACCATGTATGGCAAATGATGCTTCCATTGCTCTTACCACTCAGGAAATTCCAAGGGTTTGGGGAGCTGTGAGACGGGAACTATAGCTGAAGACCAAATATGTATGAGAACTATATTTGGATCATCTGAATAACCAAAATATATTTCTCATATATCACAATATCCTAAGTGTAGAATTCCAGATTGGCACTTAACTTTCAGCACTTTACTATTTTTGTTGTGAAACTGAAGCAGGGTCAAGCATGAGAAACCCCCAAACTATGTGCCCCATAAAGTCCTTAGACTCCGTTTCTCCAGTCCCCCAGACCTAATGATTTTTTAAAATCAGTTTTCCTCAGTCCCTCGCATTGAACAATAGGTTGTTCCTAGCCTGACTCACAGAATGAATGAATGCCTCCTGCCTCCTGCTTTAGATATTTACCCTGAAAATGTGATTCATGTCCCCCTGCTTGCTGATTGTAATCACTGTGGCCCAGCATTCTTTCCAGGCTGTTCTGGACCTATTTCCTGGGTTGATGACACCATCAGAATGACCAGGGGGGCAGAATAAAAGACCACAGGCTCCATAAGGGTGAAGAGACACCTTCTGAAACCATCACATAGCCTCTGGAAGAATGCCAAGATTTGCCCTTAAAAACCCCCAAAGAGACTGAGAATGTTAAGGCAGTCTTTGAGAGTGCAAAGCTGCTGCCTTCTCAGGTCACTGGTGTCCTCATAATAAATCCATGTTCTATAACCCAATACCTGTCGGTCAAATTGAAAGGTGCGAGAAGCACGAGCCCATTTCTCAATTGTCCTTCAGTAACAAAATCAGCAGCCAATTTTATTATTGCTCATTTAAACATAATCCATCTTTTTCCTTTTGTCTTTATTTTTGGCAATTCCCCTGAGGTATGGTTTTCTTTGTAATTATATTGTGTTTGTAGAGTTTCCTCAATCTATGGCTTGCTGATTTTCTATTTTAGTAAATCCCCGGCCACTCTCTCTTCAAATAGTGCTTCCATCACATTCTCTCATCTTTCCTGTAATTCCTACTGCATGCATGTTAATTTTTTTTCACCGTGTCCCATATAACCTTTATGTTCAATTCTTTGTTTTCTATCCTTTTGTCTCACCGAGTTTCAGTTTAGATATTTTCTTTTGACGTTTCTTCTGGTCTGATTCTCTCTTTAGCTATGTCTAATCTGTAAACTCATCTACTGTGTTAATTTCAAATACTGTATTTTTTAGTCTCAGACTTTTCATTTATATCTTGTAATTTCTAGTTCTCTGCTGAAATTCTTGATCTTTTTATTTAACGTCTTGAACATAGTAGTCATAGTTTTCATAAAAGAGGACAATGCCAATATTTGGAACTCACATGTAACTATTTCTAGTGTCTGTTTTTTATAATGATTTTGGTCTATTGTTGCTTTATTCTGTTTTTATTTTTTATTGAATGACAAACATTGTGCATGAAAAATTGTGAGTTAGATGTTTTGAATAAAGCCATAGTCCAGCAGAGAGAATGAGGTTATTTTAAAAAAATTTCAACACATTCTGCCTCCTTTTTTTTTATTGTGACATTATTTATGTGCAAGGAAATGCAGAGACCTTAAATGAATAGCTTGACAAAATTTGACAAATACATAACCCATTCCCCTATCAAAATATGGCATGTTTTATCCCTCCTTATTCCTCCATTCCAATAAATTTCCTCTCCTCACAAATTTTAAGAGATGAGTGTATAAACAAACTGTGGTATAGATACACAATGGAATCCACTCAGCAATAAAAAGGCTATGACACATACAGACAGGGGGTGAATCAAAAAATGTTACAATGAGTCCAAGAAGTTGGATAGAAAAGAGTTTATGCAGTATGGGTATGTTTACCTGAAACTCTAGGAAAGTCAAAGTCTAGTCTGCAGTTATAGAAACCCCATCAGTGGTTGCTTGGGGCCAGGTGTGGAGGACAGCTATTGGCTGAATAGCACATAGAACTTCTGGGGGTGATGAAATGTTCTTTGCCTTCACTGTTTTACAGAATGTGTATACATTTGTCAAAACAAACTGTACATTTAAAATGGGTGTTTTCTTGTGTTAATTGTACCTCAATAATATTGATTTTAAAAATGTTATCCAGCTTCTGCAGGTGTTCTCAGTGGAAGGTTCATCTGATACAAGTTAATCTACTGCAGCCAGAAATATATGTCTATTAATATAATTGTGCATATTGTGTCAGCCATAACACTTAATATCCCCAGTTTTATATTATCTATGAGTTCCTGGTTTTTGTGCTTTAAGTTAATAACTTTCTTGACAACAAAGTCTTAGGCCACTCCAAGATATTCTTGTAGTACACCTGACCAAGCTACTTTAACATTCTCACTATTCAACAGCTAGCTATTTCTCTAAAAGTACCAGGAACTAAGTTATTTTTCTTTCTCTTTATCCATAGGGCATCGTGTGCAATTTCATCAAAAGCTTTGCTGAATCTAGGATGGTGTGTACAGCATTCCTTTCATCAACCAATCTGCTTTTTCTTAACTTGGGGAGAAAAATGTCCATTTTGAGACTTCTGAATATTTTTGAATATTTTCTCTATTGTCTATCACACATCACTGATACATGTTCTTGAATTCCATCTGCAAGTTCTTCAAGCAACAGGAGCATATTGGGATGTGGTTGGTCTGGTCCTGGAGAGTCATTTAAAACTTTATTTCTTTTCATGGTTCTATTATTACACCTCTATATTATTTTATACTTCCCTACTTGGAGATTATGCTGCTTGCTGAATATGTAGTCCTTTTTTGTACTTCTTGACCTGCATATAGCTTAAAAGGCACTCTTTGTTAAAGTTCATTGGGAATTTAATCTTCTTTTTATAAACTTGTACTGTTGTACGATCATTTTGATTCCATGCTCCACATAGTCAACTTTAGTTCTTCCTTTGGAATCTGTGTTCATCAGAGAGGGCTTCCTATCAAGTTTCCTTTTCTTCCCACTCTGCCTCTCATTAATTGTACACTTGAATCTCACATTTTTATACTTCACCAGGAACTCAGGGGACTATTCACTTTTAAAGTTTCAAGCCATAAGACATTTGTCTGGAGTCATTCCATACATGGTTGGCTAAATAAACCCGTTATTCCATTTCCCTGGTATGAACTTCAAGATAAAGGGATCAGTGTCTCCTAAGTGTCCTATCATGTCCAGACCATGAACTAGCTCTTCCTTACTAAAATTATCCACATAACTGCACCTCTTCTGAAAATATCAGTAAGGTGGGACTCTATTCCAAGCCTCTACTTTTAGTAGACATCAGGATGGTTGGAGGTCTTAATTCATTGCATCATTTCTGTGTGTGCTATATGATCTATATTAAGCAGATATCACTCAAATCTTCCAAACAGGTGTTATCATGTTAATTATACTAAAGTGTCACATATTTCCTTTTAGCTTCACTTCAATGCCCTTTATCATGCTTCCAATCCTTAGATTTACATTTTTTCTTACAAATGAATGTCTGATTTAGGCATCACACAACTTGCCTTTTCTATTCTACACGGTCCAGCACAAATAAGGCCTCTTTTGATGAGCTGGTAATCTATATTAAAACTTTTATTACAAAGTCTTAAGCATGTATAATTTTGTAACAAAATTATAACTCAAGTCCAGGCGTTACTTCTGCTGGACCTTGTATTTCACTAGAACCTGATGGATCTACATCATTTTATGGTTATGAATTCTGTAAATTATTTTATAAGCCTCTACAATATCTACAAGATTCTATTTAGCTTACCACAAAATATAAAGTTCATTCTATTTTTTAATACTCTGTGTATCACAGATATCTGAAGCAAAATATTGGCCCTAAATAGCACTTAACTGTAAAGATTATTGCTGTGTATGCTGCCACCATGGTGCTTCTATCTGTTACGTAAGTTCTTCCTACTTTTAATTCAGTGGTTACATATGACCTTTCTTGTCATTGCCTTAGAAATTTAATTTAAGCCATGTTGATGATTTTAGTTTCCTGCCAAACAATCATTCTAGTTTTTGTGAATATTATCCTTTCTCAGGAACCTGTCATTCTGTTAATGCCATACTTAATACTTAAAATAAAAACAATTAACATTTGTTATGCACTTATCTTACCACACGTCCAGGGATATGCTAGTAAATGTTTAGGGACTGGCATAAAATACACACACACACATTTATTGTAAATTTTACTGATATAAATATATATTACTCTATTGCAAATTCCACATAACCAAGTTATTCTCAAAGAATGTTTTATTTTTACAAAACTCTTGCAGCCATCCTATGACAGCAATTAATGAATGAAATTTGGTATGAATGGTTGACATTTTCATTTTACATTAATAAGACAAAAGTGAACAATCAAGCATGTATGTAAGAAGTTCTCTTGTTTATCAATAATGTAACTGACCTCACTGCTGAGTTAGATAATAGTTTTCTAATCTTGGAAGAACACTTCCTTAATTTTTTGTTATTCACAATGTAATGGCTATAGACACAAGACATTCTAAAATTTAATCTGTATTAGTATTTTTTCCATCACTCTCTTTAACCTAAACAAATCAACAAATCATTCCTTGGTCTAAACATTGCCATCACGGTCACCTTCAAATTACCATGATGTCACTAAATGTGGAATTGGGAAAAACTGGGTAAAGTACACCGTCATACAGTATTTCCACCACACAGATAAAATATAACCTTAAGAACATGCAACAAATAGTAACAGTTAAGTGTAACAAAACAAGGAACTGATGTTTTAGCTACTGTCTTTGTTTTTAAACGATGCTCACATCTCAACAACAACAACAACAACAACAAAGACATGTAAATTCTATAGGGTCCTCTCCATCCCCTTCTTTTCCTTATGAAGCTATTTGTTGAAGAATTCGGGCCCTTTGACCTGCAGTTTCTCAGTCTGGACTTTCTTGATTTCATATTCTTAATTTAGTTCTGTGTTCTCTTTATTTCCTAAATATTTTATTGGAAATTGGATTCAGAGCCTGATTCAGATTCAAGGCTCAATTCCTTTGACAAAGACTGTAGGAGGTTTTGTGTTCTTTCATCAGGTGTCATACAACATCTAGTTGTTTCTTTTTATGATGCTAGTAGACACTGATGCTTACTATTTATATTTATTAACTTAATGGGGGTGTAAAATGGGTGGTACTATATCATTTGTTTTTCAATTATTAGTTGGAATACTTCTATATTCCTCATCTGCAATTCAGTTACCCAGTAGTTAAGTGCATTACAAAAAAGACAGAATGCTTCTTTCCCTTTATTACCAATTTTCAAGAAGATAATTAAATACTGTTATGAATTCATGGGTTAAAACATATTAATGGGTCTCAATTTACTGCAATCATTCTCATTATTGAAACCCACGCTATCCTATCTTTGGCCAGTGGAATCTTCTTCAAGTTGCCTCATCCTTTCAACAAGATCTTAGTAATATTTGATAGCTTCCTTGCTATCTGCTCTGACAAGATCTTCCAGGGTCATCTTGTACAGTTCCGGAGTACAAAATGGAATCAGCCACATCTCTAAAAAGCTTAATTTCTTTCAATGAGAAATTATATTTCAAGGTCAAATTTTAGGTTCCAGAAATGCTCCCTCGGTTGGTCATTTTTCTAGGTCTTCTCAGTGGACATTTTACAATACACCTATATATAAACAGATACATAAACTATCTCATGACTTCATACTGATACTCCAAATTCAAAGTAAGCCTACAGTGTTTACTTATTACAGTGATGAGTCCTTTCTCCCACTGAGAATCATGACTCTCAGGGGCTCAGGGGATAAAATATCCCAGAAGTATTCATTTTTTGAACTTCCTATTACATACACATCAATACCAGCAATGTCATTGCTGAAAACATTAAAATTTTTGCATGCTCTTCCCATTTTTCCGTTGTAAAATTTGTACTAAATCTTTATTTGTAAGGGTATATATGGTCATTAAAGACTATATTTTCTCCTTGTTGACTCTCATTTAGTCTTACTTCTACAAGCAATTAAATATTTAATGCTCAACCACTGTACTTATGCTGATGTTTCTAAGACATTTTGGTAGCCCAAAATTCATTCTGTAATAGATGGGGTTATGGGAAGTATTTTATAAGATGGGGTTATGGGAAGTATTTTTTGAATCTATAATTCTAACAATTTGTGCCTTTTATGCTTGAAAGTCAGTTTTGTTGTACAGAAAATGCTTTTCTTCAAAATCTTAAATATATTGTTCCACTTCACCTGGAATAATGTGTTGCTGTTGAAAATTCTGATCATCTAATACATTCCCTTACAAATCCCAAAAGATTTGCTTTTTCTTTGCAGTTCAGTAATTTCAATGGACTATGTCTTGATATTGCTCATTTTAGGTCAATGTTAGTTATTTGGTGGCTCTTTCAATACAAAATTGCCATTTCTTTTCTAATTTCAGGAAAGTATTCTTGAAACATTTTTAATGTCTTTTGCTTGCGTTGTTTTCTTCTTTATAAAATCCTATTAATTCTGTTTGATCTGTTTTTGCCTATGTTCAATGTCACTTTTAATCTTTAAAAAATAATTCCTTAAACTTACATTTAAAAAATTTTTCTTTTAGACTTTAAAACTATCTAGTTGCTCCTATGTTTCTACTTATAATTCTGAAATATTTTCTAATCCCTTCCTGAGTTTTGCCATCTTATTCTTATAGACCTTGAGTTTATTTTTGGAATATATTAAAAGGTTATAGTTCTCTTTTGTAGGCATGCTTCTGGCATGCTTCCAGTTTCCATAGGGTATTGTTATTTTGCTTATTTTTTTTTCTTATATTTTATATGAAATTTGGTATTGATACTATTGTTTTGTCATTTTTTATGTAAAATTAAATTTCCCAAACCTTTGGAGTAAGACAGAATTTGGGAAAACTTGGTTAACCTCACAAATTCATTCTTGTGTTGTTTTGCATTGTGTTAAAATATATGGCAGCTTGATCCCCGGGATTCCCTAGCTCTAACTTCCTTTCCCCACTTTCACCTAGACCAGTGGTTCTCAACCTTCCTAATGCCACGACCCTTTAATACAGTTCCTCATGTTGTGGTGACCCCCATAAAATTATTTTTGTTGCTACTCCCTAACTGTAATTTTGCTGTTATGAATCATAATGTAAATATCTGACATGTGTTTTCCGATGGTCTTAGGCGACCCCTGTGAAAGGGGCCGCAACCCACAGGTTGAGAACTGCTGACCTAGACAATCTGTTTTGTCTATTGCTCCCATCCTCTCTCAGCAACGTCTCTCCAATGTGAAGCCTTGTCCTAGAAGGGAGCTTCAGCAAGTTAACTTTGAGAACTCCTAGAGGCTAGTCTTTCGGCCCCTTCAATCCTATGGTTATATTATGCTTCTACTGTTTTGAGGTCTATCAGACATTACCCTGTTGCTTCTTTCCTGCCTTTCTCTCTCAGATACCAGTATCGCTGCAGATCTTGGAGCTGCTGGTGCTTTGTCCTAATCTGCTTGTGTTTGGGGGAGCTGTAAGGATACTTTGTTACCTAGTTTTGCTTTCAATGGTCATTATGTTATTTTAATGTAAAAATCGAAAAACTATGTGGTTTCTACCATCTTTCCAGAATCTTCCATATATTTAATTTAATCCAGGAAGTATGATGTGGATTACTTGTGTGATCATTACTAATGTTGGTAAATCCATTCTTTTCCTGACATGTTAGTTGAAAATGTCCCACTTCACATTTTATTGTTTCATGCCATGATGTTCCATCTTCTGTTTAAAACCAGGCCTCAACAATTGAAACTATGCTTCATTGAAGCCTTCAACATTTCTTGTTTTTGACAAACTTGCCTTACTCCAACTCAAGTGCTAGAGAATCATGTTATTCTCAATACATGCTACCCAGTTATGTAGCAATAAATCTTAGCTCAATCTCAGTAAACTGGCAAGACTACCCTGTAACTAACTTGAAAGGCACACTGATAAAACCAGTAAGATTGACCATTTTGAGTTCACCCATTCAATATGGGTGCAAGTCAGAATTAAATATATGAGGCCTGGAAAAAAAAATCCAGCCATAAATGCCTCTATTTTTCACATTACATGGTTGCATACTTCCCAGGCAGCACTCGTACACCATTTATCGTATTACCAATCTCAACACTGTAAACATGAAAGCAGGGATTTGCTTACCATTGTATCCCCAGAGGTTAACACTGTGTTAAACACCTCAAATTCACTGACTAAATGGGATCTTAGCAGATTGTTTATATTAAAATCTTTCCAACCTCTTAGGCAGTAGGAGATGTTTCAGTACTACCCATTACATAAAACAGGAATTTCATATTGTCTGATGCTGGCTTTGTGGAACCATTAACACCAACTGAATAGGCTATAGACATTTATGAGAGTGATATGATGTGTACAAAAGTTCTGTCATTGTTACATAATGCTCAGGCAATTGATTTGGATAATATAACGGATCAAGAGACAGGGGTATGATCAGAGAGAGCGGTCTTAAGATGTAGCCAGATGTCAGAAGCATTACATCGGATCTGGTTCCCTATCATATAATAGAAGGTTGAAGTCACACTGTCAGCCAAAGATATTGGGATTTCCCCTTATAAAAGATTTTGTTTACTTTCCAACAGAGCTGTGTTACCTTGCTAGAGGCCTCTGGTTGTTCTCTAAGGCCATCCTCTCCAGGAAACAAGGACACTTGGGACACAAGGGCCTCAGTAAGTCCCAAAACAGTCTCTCTGAGTAGTCGTTCATCTGAGTCTAAGGCATATACCAACTGCTGAGATGGGAGGCAAGAGGACGAAGAAAAAAGGGAACACAAGAAGAAATGACACAGAAGCGTTTCCTGTTCCAACTGAGAACATTGTTTTCCTTAATGCGAAAATGGGGAATTTTGAGAGTTTCACTAGATGGCAAAGCTTCTTCACCCTGTAATTTGCTTAAGTCTGAACTGAAGCATTTTGTCAACTGGTTGGGTTAGAGTACTACTAACCAGCTACTATACTCCCTACCTAGAAATCCTGATAGTTATCAATAGAAAGCCTTTACAACAGTTGAAAATACAAGAGTGGCACCTTCTTCAATCAGAGCATTTTATGTGTCAATTATGCATAGAAGTACCAGCTCTGAAAGAATTTGGCTTAGGAACCTTAAAATGAACAATTACTTTGATAAAAACAAAAACTGTCAATCATCATCTAGCCCATCAGTTCCCAAGCAGTGACACACGTACCCCTGGGGGTATGTGCTGGACCATTCAGGGGTATACAAAAAATAATCAGTAATAGTGAAAAAAAAAATCAAGGAAAAAATGCAAAACATTAGTTATGGAACAATAAATGTTAAGTTTGAATCATCATTAATGGAGACACTTCAAAATTAGATTACATTAGCAAATGATGATAGGTGAGGGCGTGGCTATGAACCCTTCCCCCAAACCACTCTTCCATCCATCATTATGTACAGTTTCAGAAAAATCCATTCGTGAACTTCCTCAAACATACAAATACATTCATAGCCAAACTGTTTGATCAGTTTAGCTGAGTGAGTAAAAGTGTGTTGTCTTTACTCTTGATTCTTTTCAAGTAGTTTATTTAATGTTTAACATAGTTTCAGTTATTATTGTCAGTGATTTTTAAGTGTGTCAGTTACGGATCAGTGGTTGAAAACAGGAACAGTTTAAAAAAACAAAACGATGTGGATTATAACCTGTCACCAAGTACTTCTCAGCAAGGGTCCGCAGCTACGAGTGCACCCACACCAGGAAATAGTAAAAAGATGTGTGCCTCAGATACTACACAGAAAAGGAAATACTCTGAAGAGCATATTAAATGTAAGGGGATGATGACTGTCCTAAGCCTTTGTGTGTTGCATGTGGGGAAATAATATCCAATGGTCACATGAAACCTACTCATGCGACATTTAGAAACTAAACATCCTAAGTATAAAAACAAAGAAATATGTTATTTTTGGAGCTTAGAAAAGGGTCCAACTGTTACTTCACACATGATGTTAGGAAAGAAAGACAGTAAGAACAGTTGAAGTTTCATACCACGTTGCTTATCGTATAGTTAAATGTGGTAAAAAACCACACCATAGCTGAATATTTAATTTCTCCTTGTCACTAAAGGCACTGTTTTTTGTATGTTTGGGGAAGATCATGTCCACAAAATCAATACTATCTCCTTTTTTTTTTCCTATCTTTTTCAAACAATACAATGTCTTGACAAATTCAGGAAATGTCTGACAATGTTGAAGCTGTAGTAATATAATTACAAAAAGTAAAATTTTTTTCCATCCAGATTGATCCAAGTATAGATGTTGCTGATTTGTTTTGCTCATCACCGTGAGGTTCTTGGTAGAAAATGAAATTGAGGAAACTCTGTTGCTTTGTTACCCACTGACAGCACATAGTGGGACAAATATTTAAAGTTTGGCAGACCTGTTATAAAAATGTATCTCCTTGCTTTTAAATTTTTCTAGTGTCATATACTTAAGAGACCAGCATGAGAGAAAATTATGAAATATTATATGAGGCCTTTTGAAAGAATTTTTGCATTTTGCAACTGATTATCCCTCACAACCAACCTTCTAGAACCATATTTCTGGCAAAATTTTCTGTGAGAATGAAAATGTTCTATATCTATACCATCCATTAATTCCATGTCATTAGTGAACATTTGAAATGTGGCTACTGTGACTAATAATTTTTAAGTTTTAATTAATTGTAATAAAATTTAAATTGCCAAAAGGCTGCTGCTACAGTAACGAACAGCACAGTTCTAGAACACAATTGGAAGTAGATATCCATACTAAACAGATTAACATACACAGTGGCATGCTCAGGAACCTCAGTGGGGAGGAAGAGAACCATTTAAGTCTGACTATTTGCCAGGGAGGGAGAGGAATGCTGGCTTACTATCTATACACTGGAACTAGGAGAGGCCAGCAGAAAGCAACGCCGACCCCCTGCCAACCTCTGTATTCATAATAGATATACCTAATATATAAAAGAAAGAAAAGTTTTAATATGCCACATAAATAAAATTAACTTGGCTTGAAAACACATGCCCACAATAGGCAAATTGTTTCTTCCTTAAATATTATTTGAACATGCCAGAATATGCTTTACTTAAATTAATCACAAACTTCATGTAGAAATAATATAATTAATCAAGACTTCTTTCCTTCAGCCTTAAGCTTATTCTGTGCCACTAACATTCACAATCATTCTGGGCCTCTATAAAACAAGACTGTGAATGTGATGGTCTCTATTGCTCCTGTCTTGCTTTATCAATCAATGAGACTATTTTTATTTGAGTGTAAGGTTCTCATTTCTCTTACCAAAACATAAACAATCTCTCAAAATGTTCAGGAGGAAAAAGAAGGCCCTGCATGCTATGCTGAATCTCCACCCGGTACTCCACCGTGACCTCACAGTGGTTTTGAGTTCTCCCTTTACAAAGGTCCTGCTGTAAGAACTGATACAGCATCATTTGTCATTCAGTGTCACTATGGATTTTATCAGTATAAAATCCATCAGGGATTTTATAGGTTCATCATGACTTTACAGGTTTCAATGTTACTTACAGTGTGAGCCACAACTATTAGAACTATGTGAAAGATTTTGTTAAGAATTAATAATTTAAAATCTCAACCAAAAATTTTTCTGGAAACACCAAGAGGCAATGGATGGTTAATGAGAAAAAGTGATGAACTACTTTTCTAAAACCGTATTGTTGTGGTTTATTAAACGGTTACCTTGTTCTACAAGTGCTCTGTTTATGAGAGTACTATGAAAGTGCTTTTTTTTTCTTTCCTTTTTTTCCTGTGGGAGAAGGGAAGCAATGAAGGAAATGAAAGAGTTCATTTAAGTGCCATATTCACATAAGGCTAATTTGTAAAAGCTCAATCCAACTGAATATATTTACAGCCACCACTGGTCCACAAAACTTCAGTTGAGAAGACTAATTGAGATTCTCCAGGAGAACTGCCTTGTCTTTAGCAGCTACAGAATGTCTCATTAAGCATTCTGTACCTCCCCCTTCTCTAGAATACGAAGTCTGACTCTGCTTGGCCTGGGTTTACAGCTTGTGAATTTCCAATAGATTCTAATACACCATTCTTGTAAGACTGCTGATTTTCTTTTGCAGCATCCTTTGCATTTTTGTTTGCATTTACAGGAATGTATTAAGTTATATTGGGCTGTTTTTAAAAAACAAAAATTAAAAATGATGCCCCACGTCCAGGATTGTAACATCCAAGCTAAAGTCCTTATTTAACACCTTCTCTAGCCTTGCACCAGAGAAGTGTTTTCTATAAAAGAGAATCATTAGAGCTGATGGCTGGAGTTCAGAGACTAGTAAATGCCATAGAATCTTATTTTCTACCCACTTTCAATTTTCTATTTAGATGCAATATTTGAGCACTTGACTTTTATTAGACCAGTGAGAGTGTGACGCCCACTTGGCTATTTTTATTTTCTTCTTCACTAAAATGACATGTGGTAGGCTCATAAATGCCTAATAATGTTGGAGAAATTAGTATCATGAGAAACTACATGTTTACTTTAAATATTTAATTAAAAGCCTCTCCTGTGAGCTGGGAAAAATCTCTTGGCACAATTATAGAGTAACATTTTTTCTCTCACTACTAATAACTAGTATTATAGGGTTACAAAAAAGCATGGAATGAAACTAAAATAATGTAAAAGTCTCCAGGTTTCTGCCCTTCTGATGAATGTTTGTTTGTATGTAAGCAATGGCACATACATATACACACCCATTTACATACACATGTATGTGTGTATGTGTGTATATAACACATCTGCCTAAGCCTATGGATCAATTATTCCATTTGTGCTTTTCACATAAGAAAACATATCTATAAATATGCCTCTTAAAAGGTAATATCATTCTTTCAAAGACAATTCATAATTTTTCCCAGAGTAAAAGGTAAAATTTCTTACTGCTATAAAATTTAAAATAAGTATTTTTCTTCTAATTGGAATGTAGTAACAAGTGAATATATTTTTCTTTCAATTTCCAACTACTTTTTTTTTAAATGACATGCTTAAGTAAATTTAGTAAATGAAATTCCACTGACAATTTATTTCAGCCTTTAATATACTAAAACTCAAGCTGTTGAGACAGGAAAATATTATTGATTCTATTATTACAAAAAACAAGTGAGAAATTTTAATTCACAAAGGATGAAAAACACAAGACACTGATCTCATTGTACATACAATATTACAATATACTGATTAGCTGTAGACTAATAAAACATTTAAGACTTCACATACACACATGTACTTTGAAACAAGAAACACAGGACAATATTAATCTTTGATATGTCGATAACTACCGAGAGAAACAACATCACAGATATGAATCTAATTGTTTTCCTGGCACACGATCACTAAAGCATATTGTATTGTTAATGATATCTTTAGGCAAATATAAACATTCCCATTTTGGTGTTTTTTTTTCTCCCTGCCCAAAACAATCTGCTTTCCCATCGCTTACAAGTAGCTTGGTTTGTCATCAATTTAACAAGATCACAACAACAAACAATAGTTTTACCACTAAACTCAGGTGAGAGGTTTTTAGACGAATCATACAAAAAACATTTGTTCCTAAGGAAAGCAATCTGTAAATTATCAATTCTATGAAACAAATGTCTTGGTTACAAATCATTCACTTTCAAATACTGATGAAGAAATAAAAAGAGAGGGGTAAAGGAGGTATTGAAATGGTGGGAAGTAGAAAAGGTTATGAAATAAGAAAAATATATTTGCCACAGAAAATATTAGATTCAGTTGATTTTTTAAAAAATGAGGTATAAGAGTATGCCAGTAAATTCATAAACAAAACCTTAATAACCAAAATGCACATTTCCAATGGAAAAAATCTCTAAACCTCTTAGTTTTCTTTATTCAGATTAGATATTTCTTATACAGCAGTTAATCTAGAAAAATACATTTTAAAAAATCTTCAACAGACCATGCTCTCTGTAACAAAACCTTCCAAATCCTTCTTATTATACAAATCAATCTACATTAGTAATGTAAAAAGAAATTCTCAAATTTAGCTATGTCATTTTCCATCTGACATCCATCTAATTTACATATGGGTTTCCACTATCCATACTGCGGAGTTAGAATTCTGTAATAAATTTTTTCTAATGTGTTCTGTACATATTAAATAATCTAAAAGGCTCCTCTTGTAGTGCATTTACTATTCAGCAAGTCTATTCAGTATTTTTCCAGTACCATTTGCATTACAGTGATTTGCCTGTAAATGTAATTAAAATCTAAAAGTGCACACAGTTAACTTTTTCAAATAATAATCCATTTCGTGAGGAAACCTAATATTCATGGAAAAGATTACCAATATCATGATTAGAAATGTAGGGTTAGATGTACTCTGAGGCTATACAACACAATTATATACATAAGCTGAAGGACATTAAGTCTTCAGCCTATATTTACATAAAATAACATCTGTTTCCACAGGGTCATACCAAGAACTCAGTATGGCACTAGATATAATTAGGATTGTTAGCTAAATCAGTGTAGCACAGACAGTCCCCAAATACCCTGAACTGACCTATGTTAAATTAAACTCCAGTATATCACAGTGTTTTAAGTATATTAGTGTGTTGCCCAAACAAGCAACTAAGATATCCAATAAGGACGCTGTGCAACACAGTAAAAGACAGCAAGCCTCCATCAAGGAATTATATCTGAGTTATAATAAATTTTAGCACTTAGACTACACTGCATGCAAAAACCCTGAAAAGGAAATACACAGGTTTCAAAATGGATATACTTCATTTTGTTTAAAATACTCAAGAGCGTTTTCAAAATAACTGATAGTAAGTATTGTTCTATCGAGTGATAAGCTTAATGAAGTACGAGAAGAAATTCTACATTATCCAGTTTGAGAAAAAAAAATGTAGTTTTCTTACCAAATTATCCAGTGTATATGACTGGTTAGAATTGCAAGTTTTGTTTTTTACTGAAATTCAGAGTATGAAATGCAAACATTCAGGATAAAATTAAATCAAAATGACACAGTTATAGCAACTTGCAACAAAGCAGCAAATACGAGGGCCTAACACACATCTTGACTCTCCCACTCCCTTCTGACCCCTCAAAAAGTGCAAAATCAAAGACTCACTGCTTGGTCCAAAAATAAAATACATCATGTATATAGATTTGATATCTGATGGAATTCGGCTTCTACTCCACAGGTTGTCTTCAATAAGAAATCAACGTCCGAAGATGGAATTTATTTCCAGAAGAATTAATTCTACAATCTGGTTCTGGTAGACAGTATGAACTGCAATATTACCAGTTTCTTTCTCTGGCTTTAAGAGAGTGGGGCCGAAAACAATTGCTATACTCTGATAGGTCATTCGGTTTTTTTCTCCATTTTCTATAACTCTAGGGGGAGAAAAAATTACATTGTTAAAAGAGAAAATTAAAAATGGAGAGGAAAAATTCCTCACATTGAATTAGAAACATAAACAATTTCCTTTTAGAAATAAGAAACAACACTCACTTTCCTATGGTACATATAAACAATTTAGCCAAGTAGCATGTAGTCCAAATGCCATGCAAAGTTTTCTTCTGGATAAACAGAGCAGGAAGGTATAATTACACAAACTCGGCTAAACCTAACTGTGTGGTATTTTAGCTTAGCATCTGAAGATATATGAGGTCGGACAATTAATTTCACAAACTCATCCCAGAAAAAGTGCTACATACATACCTCACCGCTATGGTCACTTTCGAAGTACTCCCTCACCATGGGAAGTTCGTACAGTGCTGCCAATGTAAGAGTATGGAGGGAAGTTCACGAACTTAGTTGTCAGATTTTGAGTACAATAACAGTTCTAATGGCCATTTCAGAAAGAGTTCTAAAATTGTTTTGAAGGGTAGACTAGGTGCTGGCATCAGTGCATAGCTTTCCAAGGGGAGTATGCTTAAGGTGACTGTAGTGATATTCAACAGTGAGGTCTGTCTGTACCACTTTTTCTAGGATGAGTTCATGAAATTAACTGTCCGACCTCGTAGACCAAAGTATGAGTTCCAATGAGGTAACTGATCACTCTACTAGACTGACAGGGAAAAAAATTTCATTAGGGCATAGAGATTAAACCTTCCATTTTACTTATTCTATGTGTTTTCTTTTTAATCTTTCTCATTGGGATCAGCTATTTTAGTATTGTAGTGGTCTTTCTTTCAGAAGGAAAATAAGCAGTAGTTAAGGTGGCTATACAGTAACAAAGCAATGAAGGCTTTATTTTAAAGTGATTCAATAGTCCGCATTTAATAATTGATCTAATGTTCATATTTAGCAACAACTTTTGAATATCTACTACGTGTTTGCTCAGCATTATATAATTACGTCACATGTCACATCTACTTTAATGTATTTTGGACCAAATCATTTTACCTATGAGGATCTCAGGCTCAATGCAGCTATGTTTTTCAAGTTACAAAGACAACAAGCAGCAAAGCTGGATCTGAACCTGGATCTGAGTGACTTGGCCTCTCAGGTACTATACCAAATCTCCTAACTGTGCAGTTCTTTTATTTTTTTTTTTCCAAATTACTACTTCTCTTTTGTAGTGAGACTCGTACCTTTTGAGATGTCTAAAAAGGATCTGCATTGTATCTTGATTTGGCTTTGGCAACTGTTTGATTAGGTCCTTAACAGCAGCAACTCGCTGTCTTGGTTCTTGTTCTGAAAAGAAGGTAACAACTAGAGATTTTGCATGAAACTGAAAGCAGGGATACAGTTTGGAACCTGACATTAGGTAATACGCAGTGACACCTGGTGGTCACATTTATAATTTCTGGAGTAAAATAATCCTGCGAAAATGCTTAATAAAAAAAAATTAAAAGAGTATGTAGTGACTTAATCTGTACAGAGGATTTTCAACATCTAGGAAAAAACCGGAGTAGAATTATATACTTACTAATTGCATTCACAAAATCATTAAAATGGTTAAATGTAAAAAGAGGTTCTGGTAATTCCCGAAAAAACATTTTGAGTGCTCCAGTGATGACATGAATATCTTCCCATTTACTATCATTCAAGTCCAATTTCTCATCTGAAAAACAGTAGGAATAGGAGGTTTAAAAAATTCATTCTAACAGTCATGAGTGATTATTTTGGATATACCAATAGGGAATATGATCTTACCATGATTGACTGCAAATCTCAGTTTCTGGATCACTGCAAGGTTGCCACTTACTCTGTATATCCCATCGACATCCAAACCTAAGAGACAAATAATAATATTTTCACGTTTAAAGTACTTGTTTACCTCTTCTAAAGATGCTCACGTTTCAGAATTCTTACTCATTAACATTAGCCTAAATCAAATGTGCAAATACTCTTATCCTCTAAATGGCTTTTTATAGATGCTTGACAGAGAGACGGGTGGAGATTCATGCTGATTTCTATTTAATAAACAGCAACAATTCTATTTTGTTTATGACACAGAATGTGAATTATCTCAAAGAAACATCTCATTAAACTTGAAATACTATCAATTTAAGATAATCTGCCAATACCTGGGGAGAGTTCAAATAGTAAAGAAAGCCAGAGATAAAAATTAGCCTACCCATTTTTGACAAGCCACTTTATAATGTAAATGAACATTATAAAATGGCTTGCTATAAGTGCTTGTAACAAACTTGATACAGCTAGCTACTAAAATAATGGTTCTACAAAAGCATTGATAATTTGATAGTTTGTTCATTTCTTTTATATGTGGAACAGAATCAATTGAAATTGATAAAATTAAGCCTAAAAATTCAAATATTCATTAAAGATAATGCTGTACAATTTTACAAAGCACATTATCAAATGTACTATTCATTTGACTTCAAATAAAAGCAAGTAGCATGGTGTCTCTATTGTCATGTTGACAGTAAGAGTCAAAGATACAAGACCCATAACTGAAAGAAATTACAAATTATGTGAATAATTTTATAAGACTTTTTGATGAATACAATTAATGTGATTAGTCAAGGTATTATTAATTTATATAAAACTAGTACAAGTATTATAAACATGTTAAAATTAACCAAAATAGAAATTAGTTTAAATCTTATTTTATAGGAAATGACATAAAAAGTATTACATACTTTATAGTTAAGTTTTAAAATGTCCTCTAATTTTTATTATACACAAAAGAAACTTTCTCTTGGTAAGTAAACACAATCTCCTTATCTCTTCTACATTGTCAAATCATTTTTTAATAAACTCAGTTTGACAATCACCACCTCCTTCATTTTAAGCAAATGCCTACTCCAAATGGCTTCAAAGAATACAATACACACACACACACACACACAAAATACAATACACTAATCACCCATAAGCACTGAACATTTAATAGATGCCTGCAAAGGTCTTTATTTGAAACATGTACAAACAAACATGTAAGGTTTTCGCAAACAAGATAGTTCTGTTAACATCTTATGATTATACAGAATTTCTGGTTGCACCACTCAAAATCATAAAAATCCTGGAGACTGTGATGGCAAAACAATGGCTTAATGTGCTTAACATTTACAAAATCATTTTCTTACCATATTCTTCAACATGTTCAATGCATAATTTCACAAATTTTGGCACTGTGCCATTCTCTCTCTGACACAGATTAGCAAGATTGGCTCCAAATACCTGATCTGAAAGAGATTTATTTTTAAAAATGAACCACCTTGCTAAAATTTAGTTCACAAAATGGCTAAAACATTCATTGTGCAATAGAAGATACTCAGTGCATCCAGAATTGCTTACCAATTCATCTGTATGCTGCCTATCCCTTCCAATTTCATTTCAAACAATTTTCCTTCTCTTATTATTGCCTGAGAGCCTTTTCACTTCCACCCCATTTACAGAGATCAATATTACCCCAAATTTACCTTCTTCTCCTCATTCCTGGTCTCAGGTAAATGGCATCTACATAGAAATACCCTCTGACCATCTTATCTATGGTAACCCAATTCCATTTCTGTCACTCTCTATTTTATTACTATGTTAGCTTCTTCATAGTCATCATCACTTTTTTAAATTACCTTGTCCATATCTCATTTTTATGTTTAATAAGAGCAGGGAACTTGTAATTCTTGAACAACAAGAGCTAGCACTTAGCAAATACTCCAGTATTTTTTAAACTATTAAATAAGCATGTGCATGCCCGTTAGGTGTCAACACTTGATTTCACAAAATATATTTCAAAGGCTGTTCTAGTAATCTTTCAGTCCAAAAGTTTTAAAATGTCATATTCATGCTAAATATTCGGGAAAACAAAATGTTTGAAGTGGCGAACACCATGAACTGTCAACAGTTTACTTCTCAATGAAAACTCCTGGTGAACAATCAGCAGCAGTTCCTTCCCATTCATTTATTTATTAGTTTTTTTTTAAAGGTTCTAAACTCAAAATGATAAATTCATATGCATTATCTGGGAGAAACTGTTTATAACTCTTAAGGTTGTCAATGTGAATCACTTAGCTGAACTCTTCTTAGAAGTTTTAAATATCTTTTTAATGAAACCCATTTAATGAAAACCATGAGATGCTTTGCAAACAGATGCTAAGCATCTGTTCCAGTGATGGTCTTTGTCAGAAACTTCATAATCAAAAACAGATATATACACACATGCACACATATATATATCCTGTATCTATATCTTTATTTACAAATAGCTATCACTGTTTTGAATCATATGTTAGAAAATTCTACATTAGGAATTAAACATGCTTGTGAGAACTAAAGGTGTCTACAAGTATATGATGATTTTAAAGAATGTTTTCTTAAGATTCTCTTAGTCCATTATGGTGCTTCTAGTGAAATAACAAATGTGTAAATTAAGAAATAAAAACACCTCATACCAATTTTTAAATTCCCTTAAATGAGAACTGAAGGCAAGCAATCAAGAATAAAACTGCTTGTTTAGTATTTTTCTTCTTTATTGCTACTGTGTCAGTAATCATTTATTCAAAATTTCTTCTGATCTGTGCACCTCAAAACTAAAAATCTTTATTGTCATGTCTTCTAATAATCTGCCACCCATTCCACCACATTCATGTAGTTTCTCTGGTAGAGGGTTTCTAAAATCTTAGTTCAGTATTTATATCTGTTCAATGACTTAGTTAAAAGAAACTCTTTCTGTGCATTAAATAAAAACAATTTTAATTACTCAACTGTATTTTAATTATCAAACCTGCTAACTTTGAGAATAATAAGAACATTTTTACTGTTTAGAAAGTTTTCAGTCTTCAATTCAAAATGCTTTATTTGTGATTTTGGCCAAAATTCATTATTATAAACATCATGTCTACCTACCTTTAATATAACCTTTTTCACGAACAGCTTGCAAAGTGGGGCGCCGTGTAAGAAACTTCTTTAAGTTTTTCTTGGTTTTTTTCTGTTCTGAAGTATCTATGCTAGACACTTTCGTGGCTTAAAACAAACATAAACATTTCATAAAACAAAAAGTTTTTTTGATAAAAGTTTTGCCACCTAGCACTCAAAATATATTAATCTCCTATGTAAAAATTGCAGTATAAATTCAACTATTCTAACTTTAATATGCTTTAAGAGTAACATGAAGAATCAAACTAACACTGACCTAAGTTCAAAGTGGTAAATCAAACAAAGCACTTCATTTCTATCACTAAACACTGACTACAAACTGTACCTTCTTGGGAATATATGCCAAGACATCACCAAATTATTCTAATTTATATTCATGATTTCATAAATGATCAAACTTACCTTCTTTGACATCCCATCAGTTTTAGAAAGTAAAATGACCAGCAAAAAATGAAAATCATAAAACATTAAAAAAAAAACCTCTATCCATCCCTATCTTTACGGAACTAGGAGTTGAGAGCATGCGTGAGAGATACCCATTTTTTTATATATCTCCATTATAATTATTTGTAGTTTAGGCTACGTCTCATAATTATCTGTACTCTAAGCTAAGAATACTCTGAAAAATATTCCACATTGCTTTTAGTCCTGATTTTTCGATTACAGTAACAAAAATTCAAAAAACATATTTCTTGAAAATAACAATATTTGTGGAAACAATATATTAATAAAGAATTAAAATAATAAATTTTCATGTATTTACATTGTTATATGGTAACAATGTCAGTAATAGGCCTAAACTTCATTAGAATGAGGGAGAACAAAAGAATTGATTTTCTAATCATTCAGTTCATTTGAAGCCGAAAGAAATTCTCAGTTATATGTGAATTTGTTAAAATAGATTTAACAAAGTTCAGAGTCATAGCTAAGGGCATATTTAAACAATGTAATTCACAAGGGCTCTGCATTAGACAATGCTATTCTCAAATCTGCTGCTTTTAGCTCTGGTCCTTATGTATCAAGGTGCCAAAAAAATGTATACACATTTTTAAGAGATGTTATCTATGTACTAAATTTTCAAAGTTGAATTGAATTATGGTAGCAATTTGTAGTATGACCTTCACTCAAAAGATGACATTAATCAAATGAATGCTAGCGTCAGCACGTGACAGTCAAAGAAAATGGCAGAAGCATGGTTTGCAAGACCGTTCTGTAGTAGTATTTGAAATTCAAGAAAGTTGTTTGAGTTTTCCCCATATTCTCCTGACTGAGTATCCGATGACTTCTTAAAGGATGTGGTGTACCATAGAAAACCAGCTACACGGGTGGTACTTTGGGAAGAAACTGAAATGGCATGTGCAATGATATAAGTGGACACTTTGGTCAATGTTTCTCAAGCACTATTTACCATAATCAGAAGTGTCTGGAAGCTGATAGTAACCACTTTGAGCACCTCTTGTAATTGCAGAAGTCAAACATGACTTGTATTCATCTTTTGTTACTGGTATATATTGAGTATTACAATTTTAATAGTTTTTTCCTTTCTTAAAATGTGTATATATTTTTTTGTCACCCTTTGTATATATGATCTGAGATACACATGGGTGCAACTGCACCTGCACTCACATATTCCAGTCCAGAGACACTACCTGCCATCCTCTATGGAACTATGGTACAAATCTCATGACTTTTGACTTCTTAAAAGCATAACATTCTATCTTAAACGGTACTTATATATTTTTAAATCAATAAAGTTCAGCTTAGGGGGTACCCTGGTGGTGTAGTGGCTGGGCTTTGGGGCTCTCAATGCTGGGGCCTGGGTTCGATTCCCAGCCAGGGAATCACCCCACTGCCCACAAAAAAATAAATAAATAAAGTTCAGCTTCCTAGAGACCTCAACAGAAGTGCATTCTAATACTTTTTTTTCTCTTGAAGTAGCACAATATCTCAAAATTAACAAGAACAGTAATGAAACACTGAGATTCCAATATCTTGTAACTTTAACATTGAAGATTTCACTCAGCTTTTTCGTATTTATTTACAATCTTTGAAAAGCTAAGAGAATAAGTTCATTCAAACCACTAGCAAAACAGAGAAGGGTAACTTACAACGAAGTTTTTTAAGATCCTTATGGTCCTTTTCTTTATCATGCTTTTCTATTCCTGGTGAATCAGGTATCTCCTCTTCAACTGCTTCATTAGTTTCTACTATCTATTGATCAGAGATTTCCCAAACACATATTACTTTTGATATTACTTTAGATATAACAGCAAAATTCTCAAAATGACGTTATTGACTCTTCCAAATGATTTTTAAAAAATCAATTACTATATAGTATGTTTTAGATACTTGCTAAATCATTTAAAATATTCTTTTCCCCCTAGATGGCATTAATTTTGAATTTCAAAACAAAAATTATTGATCATTCATAGGAAAATGGGTTTGCACTGATGATGAGGCAGTCTTGCCTCATTTTGATCAACTGCACAGGAGTGATGGCAGTTAACAGTTTAAAAGTCAGGCTACAATCTATGGTGATAGAACAGGATGCAGCTACATTCTGTGAAAACAGTACAAGAAAAAACTAACTAGGCAATGATGCATTAATTTTTCACACCAACAAGCTGTTTAAATTATATTTTGTGTTAACAGCTAATTATTACTAACAGACTCATGGACATTAGAAATCCTAGAGCTCATCTACAGCCTAACCACGGTCACAGTTCAAATTTAAAAACAGGACTGAGTCCCCAAGCCAAACACATTTCTTTGCCTGTCACATGGAGGTCTTTACTCCACCAAGAATTTATTTTTGTGTCTAGTGTAGGGAAAAGTTCTATTTTCTTCTTGGATGTCCAGATGACCCAGCACCATTTACTGAAGTTTATCTATCTGGCATAAAGTATCCAAAAGTATGGGGGTCTGTTCCACAGGACTTTATATATCAGTCTCATTAATATAATGGATACCACATTATAATACTTAATATAGCTTTATGAAGTCTGGATATATGGTAGAGCAAGTCCTTCCACTTTCCTCTTCATAAGTTTCTTCAGTATTCTTAACCCTTTCCACTTTTGTATAAATTTTAGAACAAGATTTTCAAGTTCCATCAGACAACCTACTGAGATTCTGAACGAGATAAAAAATCTCAAATTTATAAATTTATAAATCATCTGGAAGAATATTATATCTTTACATTATAGGAACTCCTCATTTAACAACCAAGTTCCATTCCTATGACTAGGTCGTTAAATGAATTGGTCGATAAGCAAGGACCTGAAAGGTGGATGTCATATGATATGTTGTGGTGCCACAGGATATGTATTTTTCCACAGATGTCATGCAACACCGCTATTATAAATGAATACATAGTCTTGTGTGACTGCAAACACTTCGTGTAGTGATACTAACTGTGAAAACGAAACAAAGTCTGAAAAAGGGATTCCTGAGACTCACACAGACTGAGAAAGGTGATTCCTCACACCGGAGAACTGGTTTTAAGTCCCAGCAGTCTTTAAATAGGTAGGGCATTAAGCAAGGAGTGACTATATTGAATCTTTTTATTCCAAGAACATGATACACTTCCCATTTAATTAGGTTTTCTCCAATGTCTCTCAATAAAGTTTTATCATTTTCCCTGCAAAAGTCTTGCACATCTCTTGCTGCATTTATTCCTCAGTATATTTTGCCGCTTTGTAAATAGTACATACTTTAAAATTTCATAGTCAATTAAGTTCCTCTGTTTCACTTGGTTTATTCCCTGATCTATAGGTTTCAATTAAAAAAAAAAAAGTCTGCAAGGCCTTCCCATGACCCCTACACTAGGTTAGCCCCTGCCTAATCACTGTTTTTATAGTATGTTGTACATCCCTTACCATAATAAAACTCATCACATTTCATTATATGAACTGTTCAGGTGTCTGTCTTCAGTAATCTTCTGTCTTTGATGGTAAGCTCCATATAGAAAGATGTAGTATCTGGCTGCATGCTGCTATATCCCCAGTGCAAAAGGCACTCAAACATTTGTCAAATGAATGCAGCCGTACTTGCTTTCCAGAAATAGCGAGATTACTCTGACTGGAGCTGAAAGCCCATATTGGGTACAGTAGATGGTACATTTGAGAAGAGAGACCGGGGGCTCAGGTTGTTGAATTTTAAGGTGAGTCAGAGGTTTCTGAGCAGGAGAGGGTTACGAAATTGACATTAGAAAGTTTCATATAACAATGGCATTAAGAATGGACTGATGGTGTCTTTTGATAGATGTCAGATAAAGAAGATGTGGTACATATATCTGCACAATGGAATACTACTGAGTCATTAAAAAGATGAAATACTGCCATTTGTGACCACCTAGATGGACCCTGAGATTATCATACTAAATGAAGTAAATCAGATGGAAACAGTCAAGAACCGTATGATTTCACTCCTATGTGAAATATAAAAGTGAAAGCAACAAATGAACACACTAGACAAATAAAACCTCACACACACAGACAACCATTTAGTGGTTACCGAGAAAGGGGGTGGGCAATAAAAAGGGGTCCAACAGAAGTAACACCCTTTTCATGAGCCGGTAATCCATACCAAATCTTATATTACAAAATCATAAGCATGTAATTCTATAACATATTTAACGCCTTTAAAAAGGGCATTACCTCTGCTGGACCCTCTAAACAATAACAGAAAGAGATTTGACTTTGGGTGGTGAATACGCAATGCAATACACAGATGAGGTATTACAAATTGCACACTTGAAACCTACATAATTTTATTAACCAAAGTCACCCCAATAAATTTAATAAAATAAAATAACAGATTGGTGGGGCATGAAACAAAGTTAAGAAAAACTGTTTAGGAGGTTACTCTTATCTTACTATAAACACATAAACAACATTCCATGGTTTTAGTGATAAATGGAAAGGAAGGAACAAGATTCAAAAATGGCATAAAATATTACGAACCGCAAAGGAAGGATAGACACATAGATTAGTGAGTAATTTGCTAGAAGAGATAAAAATTGGAGGAAAAGTTAAAGAATACTTAAGATTCCAAATCTGGGTGTTTTGAATTGCGTGAATCATTAAAATTTTGGAGCTTGAAAGGATACTTGAAGACAATCAAATCCAACTTCTGCAATTTATAAGTGAAAAAACTGAGGCCATAGAAATAGAATACCTTGATAAGATCACAAATCTTATTAATAATGATGCTTTACCTATGAAGTTTCTGAAAGACATCTTTATCTCCACTAAAGCCAGTGATATCGAACTTTTTTTTCTGTTTCTATTTAATTTAAAATCCTAACACATTCCCATCAGTATTCACTTTTATTTTTGTCAATGACATTCAATCTTCAGTCAAGAGCCATGCCCCCATAAGGTGAGAGGCTAAGAACATAGCCTAAGAAAGAGCCCCTAGTTGTTTATCACTGCTCTTACTAACGCAGCTTAAGGTTCTTTTTGGCTGATACACGCAAGCACATGCACATGCGCACATACACATACGTATACAGACATGCACACATACATATATACATATACATGTACACATATACAAGAGGAAGTTCACTAGGAACTTGAAGGCATGGAACATCTACTTGGTAGAGAGATGGGGAAAAGCTAGAAAACTGAGAATACCTTGGGAGGAAGGCTATGGAGTGTCATTAGGCAAGAAAAAGTGCTAATAAAGACACTACCACTTCATTCAATTCACAATTTTGCCTTGGACCTGTTTCCACCAATAGTACTATTTCCACTGAATAAATATTATATTATGTACTAGGCACAGTTTTATGATCCCTTCTCCTTGAATTGTTTCTTTTTGGACCAATGCCTCATGTGAAAATTAATTAAAATAATTTAAATATTTAAACATTACTAAATTGACTACTGTCAATTTAAAAAATATGTTTTCACATATAAACTGGAAACCAGATACGCAATAATCAATCAGAAAGCCAAAAATAATAACTGTTTTAAGAAAAATTGACCTAAGTAAAATACACACCTGATTATTGATAGTAGTATTAAGAACTTTAAACCAATCATTTATAACAGTGTCATTATCAGACTGAATTAGCAGTTCTGTTCCCTGACGGGTTTTCAGCTTTATGGAAAAGGGGAGGAAAAAAGAAAATACGGTTAGTGTTTTCAACCAAATAAATTAATACATTTAATTCAAAGTCTACAAAACGACCAGCAGAAGATTAGATGCTATATATTACATTATGTGATGCAAGGTTTAAGTACTATACAGCAACTGGGTTATCTTTTTAGCATAAAATAATACCAGCTGAATTATTTCATAAAACATTAAGTTTTTCTCACAATAAATCCTCAGTGAAAATCTAATAGGTTAGGGTTTCCACCTCCATCTTACAAATGCCATAAAATGTGCTGAATGTAGTATACTTCATCATTAAAAACTACGTTGAAGTATCAAAGTAGTACATTTAAAAACAGAAACATAATTTATTTGTAAAGAAATAAAATCTATGATATTTTTACATAAATCTAGAAATTTTTCTTTCTCTGGTTAAAAAATATACATAAAAAAGAATACATGAAGAGTTAGATTTTCATTATTTACTATTTAATAAGAAAATATAATGGCTTAGTATATAGAGAATATAGAGAATACATACCACAGCCCTTCTGGGTAGAAATACTAAATTTATTAAACATCACTAAAGTATCAAGTCATGAACTAATTCAAGTAAGAAAACTACTATTATGCTATATGAAGGCAATAACCAATTTATGTATAATATTTTTGGTTTTAAGTTTCTTATACTTGGTTGAGGAAAAATTTTAAGGTATTGGAAAAAGCATTCCTCCAATTTTCTGATTGATACCTTTTTTCTTCCCCTAGAGGAACATATGGCAATGTATCCCAAACAATATAAATAACCAGATATTAATTTGGGAAATACTGATTGAGAAAAAAGTGAACTGAGATTCTCCCCTCAAGACTTCTCAGTGCTCTGATATTTCAGGGTGTGCTGTGATGTTTTTAAAGTGAGGAATAAAATATACACTGTTTCCCAGATTTATTTGACCATGGAATCCTTTTCATTCCAGAATCATTTATTGAAACAGCAAGGCTAATTCAGGAAACAGTTTCTTGCACTTCTTTGCTACAGAATAGATCAAGCCAGTCAACCAATACTGAGTATGCAGTGCACATAAGATTCTCTGTTAGAGGTTCTTACTTAAAGATAGGGAAAAACACAGATTCTGTGTTAAAAACGACAACAACAAAAACCTTTAATCCTCTAGTGGGGTAAATAATTTAACTGATGATGATAATCCAAGTTATACTAAAATAAGTGCTATTTTAAAAGCCGAAGAAGAGAAGGTCCAAGACGGCAGATTAGCATTTCTACAACGTTGGACTGTTAAAAAAAAAAAAAAAAAAAAAGCCAAAGAAGCATCAGTGTTGTGGTAACATTTCTCATGGGTCTCAGAAGATTGGTAATGTCTGACAAGCAGATACTGGCATGGGTCAGTACACAAGGCAAATTAATAAAGAGTGAAAATCATAGAGGCAGGAAAACAGCAATTAACCCAATGTGCCTAGACAACAGATAGGAAAGGACTGAAACATGAGTCTACAAAAGTTGCAATCTGGAAGATCATTTGCAAAGACAGCCTCAAAAAGTCCTATCTCTGTATTCACAAGCCCCTGCAATGCGACTTTGCTGCTCCTCGATCAACAAGTAGACTCCAGCTCCCCACAACCCTAAATACTTGGCTGGCTTTCTAACTTTCTTTCACAAACAGAACACACTGAAGTGTGACTTCTAAATCTAGGTCTCAGGAAGTCTTGCAGCCTCCACTCTCACCTTCTTGGAACCCTGAAACTGCCATGTGAAGAAGCCTGGGTAGCCTCCCTGAGAATGAGAGATCTTATGGAGAGACAGGCCTAGCAAACATTTGGCACCAACACCAGACATGTGAACTAGACTATTCAGCCCCAGAGAAGCCACTGGATGACTAAAGACCCATGAATGATTCTTTTCTTAAGGTGCTAAATTGTGGTGTGGTGTGATATGCAGCAATAAATAACTAATACATAATCACACACTACTGTGCAGGGTTTTTAATGACAAAATGAAATATTAGATTTTGTAGGCAAAGGAAACCACACCCTTTTTATTGTTGCTGGAGAAAGACAAGATTTGCGGAACAAGGGCTCATACTATATAGTCTGAGATCCAATAATTTATGTAAATAAAACCCAGTCTTTACATCAGCTTTTGTTTTCTTAAATTATGATACAAACTGACTTAACAACCAACTTTGCTTTAAATAGTCACATTGAAAGGCTAGGTGCTAAAATAACAAAAAAAAGAAGATCTAATGACTACAGTTAAGAATATGAATTATACTTAGAAAAATTTTATTACCTCAAATACATTCTTTTTGCTGGATTTATCCTTCGAAGCCATCTCAATCGTTGCCCCCTTAAGGTCCACTGTGAACTCTGGTTTGGACTGATTGCTCCCAAACTTCATTTTGAAAGAAGTAAAACCTTTATTTGATATTCACGTACATGTGTGCATTCAAAAAGCATTAAGACTAATTTTACATTAACAATAATCAAATAGATGATTATCTCAAATTTTTCTTTCCATGTTATAAAATACTACTTCCTTCTTTAATACTGAAAATGTCTATAAGACATAAATGTATAGCTCATAAAGAAAGAAATAAAATTTCCTTTGTATTTTAGTGTGGCTTTATTTTGTATTTTTCTTACAATAGAAATTGTAAAATCTTTTTTCACACTAAAATCTTTTTTCACCTAACAGTGTAAGAAAAAGAAAGTGTGATGAAAAACTGTGTTGGTGAAGCTACAGAATAAGAAACGCTCATATGCAAATAGGGTATAAATTGGAACAACTCCTAGAGAGAAAACTGGTAATTCTGTATTTGCAAATGTATAAATACATGCGGTCTTGGGTTTAGCAACTCCATTTCTTGGCATTTATCCTAGACTAATATGACTGCATAAAATGATGTATTTTTAAAAAGGCAGCATTCTTATAGATGTATAAATAATATCTGGCAGATATCAAGTGCTCTTCCACCTAATAAACATTCTCTAAACCTGACTTTGTGATTTCAAGAGTTATTTCCTTATCGACTATTCATGTTGTCAACAACTACCAATAACTTATAAAGCTAGAAAACTCTAAGCTCCATGTTCTTTTTACACAGCTTTTGTTAGAAATTATAACTAGAGCCAGATGCTATAAAGCCTTAGCAATTTAATGAGGAATTGTGAAAAGAACAGAAAGACAGCTGACATGGGTGGTCTGAGAAGAAAAAGCGCTTAACTAGCTATTATATTTTGTGAACCAGATAAGGAAAAGATTAGCAAATAGTAGAGAATTTATGTTAAATGTAGACTTACACTGCATCTTGTCATTAACTTAAAATTTTTGTTTAGTCTATTCACTAAGTATAGAAATTAGCATTCCTATGCTATTGAAAAGTTAAGAGGTTTAAAAATCTTTAAGGGCTAATGAATTGTAATCGTAAAGTCATAAAGTTTTGTTACAGAAAATTTCATTTGCTAAAATATTTTCAAGTTCAAATTAGGTTTGTCATTGGAAATGGATCTTACTCACCAACATCTTAGTGATAAGTTATTCACAATGTCAGTGACTCTACTTAGTAGCTTCATGTTAATAAATGGTTTCCTTTTACTTCATCTTTGCAGTTAGCAATGTGGACTTAAATAATATACTTGTTATAACAAAACAAAATTTAGCATATTATCTGGAATTTTTATTAGTGGACTCAAAATAAAAATCACAATAAAAATCTTAACTATTCTATGAATTCCTGGCCTTAAGTACCTTTTGTCATTCAAAAGATATTTAATTAACCATAAAGCAACGATAAGCACAGGGAACTTTCTGAGCAAAAATGATCTCAAAAGTTATCAAACTTAAATGCACACATTTAACAAAATGATAAAAATCAATTTAACTTGTCATTACATACTCTGTAGATGATTTGCTGTAAGATATAAATAACTAACCAAATAAGATACAGCAACCAAATACAAATACAGTAACATGACATGGAATGTTAGAAAAATGCATTCATTAAGGTTGGCAATATTTTGTGTTTGTTATTCTTTTTCAAAATCTATCCTGCTTTCCTCTAGTGTAGTCACCCCTAGAATGCATTCATAGCAAAGAAAACAGAATTACTGTGGCAAGGGACAAGCAACAAGAACACATACAGTGACAGCTGAAACAGGATCAGATTTTACATATGCGACAGCAGGCCGATGACTGACAGAATTTTTCCAAGAAAGCAGCGAATGCAAGAGATCAGAGACTGAGCCCTGTTGGCAGAATGACTTGATGGAAGAAGGGAAGAAAATGACGACGTCATAACAATGCACAGTGGTGAAATGATACATAAGAGAAAAGCATAATGGAACCAGGTAAGACAAAAATACAATTCTACAGACACAACACAAGCAAAGCTAAATTTCCAAAGGCCCTAAATTTATCTCAGAATATTTTCTGCCATTGTTATTACATAAATTCATGTTTTATTTTTAAGATGAATGCTTGATAGAATATTATACATTAAACAAGACTTGTATTAGCCTATATTAACAACAGAAGACTTGAGGGGTAATAGAAGTCACTTCTGGTACTCTGCCATCTTTCTTGCTCATCTCAGATTTCAGAAATCCCTTAACTTCCTTCCTTGTGACCTGCAGGGCAAGGTCCTCTGGTATGCCCTTTCTAAATCCTTTTAGCTGCATGGCCCTACCACTCAACTTGCCTTCCTGCCTTCCTCTACTGTAGCAGTTCGCAAACAGAGGTGATTTTGTCCCCCAGGGTACATTTGGGAATGTCTGGGGACATTGTCATCACAACTGGAGAGATGGGTGATACTATCATCTGCTAATGCATAGGGCAGCCCCCAAAACAAAGAATTATCTAATCCAAAAAAAGTACCATTATTTTTAGAAATTTTGAAATTACATATAAATGAATTTGAATAGCTACCAATATTTATGTAGTAATTTTTAATATACTCAAAGAATATGAGGAATGTTATCTGAGGAGAAACATATGACATGTCATATTATAACTGTACATGTGTTGGTCTTCCCCCATTATGATGTAACCTAGGAAGACAAGGACCATGTTATTTACTTCTAAACCTCCAAGTTTAACACAATGCCTAGAACATAGAAAGCTTTTATGTCTATTAAACAAATGAGGTGAAATGATGTAAGAAAAAAATCAAGTATAACTTTTATTACTGATATATTATAACAAACCAGAAGATTATATTTTACAAAAAACTAGTAGAAAACTTACTGGAATTTTGGGTGATACAGCATCTATGCAAAATTTATTTTATACAATGAAGTTACATGTCATATAAGCCCATTTCATGTACTCAATTTTAACTATCCATAGAACCAAAAATAAACACAAAGTATAAATGATTTTTTTTAAAAAAATAGAATTTCAAATAGTATGGGTGATTTTGCTCAGCAATCCATCAATAAGTATATGCCCTGGAGTATAAAATTTGAACTGACTACTTCTTCCAGTAGATTTCTATATAACTTTTTGCACTAAGTGTGAAATCTAATTTTTAAAGAACCATACTTCTATAACATGACCCCTTAACATAAAACCATCCAAACTCAAGTGAAGGAAAAGCACTCTCTTCCGACACTGAGGAAAAAAACTGGCTCCACTAGAAACTGACTTCTCACATGGAATCTTCCAAAGAGATATATATGTAAGAACAATTTTTAATATAGGTGATATTTGTCTTTTCAGTTTATATGAGTAGTATTAGAATCTGATTCTCAAATAAGATGTTTTCTCACTGTATAAACAGGACACATTTTACCTACAATAGGTCTAGTTGCTGACTGAGCAGGGAAACAAAGCTAGGATTCTCCCGAATCCTTTTCGAACAATCCTTATTATGGGATAATTAAGAAGCATCTTAATTGGCAATGCTGGAATAGGAAATTAGGAAACAATTTAAATGTCCATCCTTAGAAGACTGGTTGAATAAATTATGGAACGTCCATATAATGGGAGTGTTATATAACCCTTAAAAAGACTGAAGAAGGGAGTTATGGGCTGAGTAGAGTGATTTCCAACTTAACAGTCCTGAGGAAACAGAAGCAAGGTACAAGTGTACATAATGCCACCACTTTTGTCTGTGACAGAAAATATAAGACATACAAGGGCTGTCCAGAAAGTATTTAGTCATGTTATATGAAAACCAGAAGCATTTATGGCTGGGGTTTTTTTCCAGACAGCCCTTGTATATTGTATCTGTTTATTTTTGCATGATGAAACATAGAATTGATCTGAAAACAAAAATGGCTACAAAAAACATACTGCATATTTCATCAACTTCTAATATTTATCAATGTTGTGTATGCCAAAATACATTATACAGGAGCTGTCTGATAAAAAATAATCCAGCCATAAATGCCTCTATTTTTCAATTACATGGCTGGATACTTTCTAGACAGCCTTGTACACATGTACACGTATACACACACACACACACATTTTTATTTAAATAATCTTTACTTGCTTTTACTTAGGCCATTTAAATTAGTTCTTTCCCTTAATATATGTTATATATGGGAAGAAAAAAAGCAAGGAAGTTTGAGATTTTTTAATTTGCCATAAAAATAAAAATTAAGAACTGACTGCAGAACCAAGAGATTTTATCATATTCCACATGAGTTTAGTTAACTGACACTATAAAACACGGTAACTGTTTTTTATTTAATTGTACCAATCTGAAATGATTATTACATATTATTGACATATTAATAAAATTTCATTTGAAGGCAAAAAATTCAAATAGTGATTTCCTAAAGGCAAAAATTCATTGAGAAGTCTACAATTTCAAAACTGGCTAGCTCAGTGAATTTTAAACTATATTTCTATTATTGCACTTAGAACAGTTTCTAATACATATTGAACATTTAAAAAGTATTAGGTTTTATATGTCACGAATTATAATTTTTAGTATTTGTACTACAAATAACTGAGAAGTAACGATAATAAACATTCAGATATACAAAAAGCTTCAAAATCCTACAAGTAATAGTGACATTTCTTTTTCTTCTAAAAGTGGGCTGACATATTTATATAGGCCTGGACAGCTGAATCACTAACTAGTGTCCAGGGGTCAGATCACAATTTAAGGTGGAGGCTGACATATTACTGCTTATTTTCTGACTAAATGCCTAAACAGCAAAGTCACAAACAAAGGAGATCTTTATATCTAGGAGATGACTCAAGAAACTTATTTGTTCTACAATGCCCAAGCAGTAAGCCTTTGAATTTATTCAATAAATAAAACAAAATTTGTTGATTTTAATAATATAACTGATGAGACTTTTCTAATTAGCCCTCTTCTTTCTCTGATGAGTCAAAATGCATCTTTTACTAAGAAAACTTCATTTAGTTTTATTCATACACTAGCTGTAGCTAGGACTCTGGAATACTTCTTGAAATTAAGATACAATACCATCCACATAATTTCAATGTATAAAGCCTCCAAAGAGAAGTAATACTTACCCAACTTGTGCTACTTCCTTGAGTTTTGGTAAAGAGTAAAGATGAACCCTGTAACACGGCCCAAGAAGACAACCAGTTCTTTCTGCAATTATAAAGATGACCAATAAAAGTTCTACTATCCAGGTTTTCCAACCAAATTTTAAAAATTAAAAACTACTTAGCTGTTACTATTATTAAGGGTATTAATTAAGTGGCAAGAACACCATATTATGGCAGTAATTTTTATTCACAATTAAAAATTAGACAAACATGCTTACCTTACCTAAATCTTTATGGATATAGGTTGTTTTCTATTTCTTAGTTATCTCTCTTCTGCTAATAAGCTACACTAGGTAAGCAATACATACTAGGTACATAGCACATAATAAATTACATATTGATTGATCAATGAGGTTACTAAGATGAGGGTTTTATTTTCCTAAGTTAGAAAATCAGCATATATAAAAACTCTGAATACAGAAATGTATAAAAGAAAGGCTCTATTTCTTCTTCAATCCATACTCCAGAGTTAACTAATGTTTACCTTATAAGGAAATTCAACTGCTGGAAGGCTAAAATGAATATCAAGTATGTCTACTACAGGAATTTATTAAGGCTTGCCTTATAGCCAAACATGTGGCCAGTTTTATGAAAACTCTATAGGCATTCAGAAGGTTTATTCTTTATCTTCAGGATGTAGAAAATTTTTTTCAAAATATAGAATTTAACATCTATCAATCAAATCTGCATTATTATTTTATTACTTTTCATGTCTCCTTAAACTTCAAGAATTAAGAAAAGTACAAAAAGTTTATTATAATATAACATGGTCATTCTTGTCAACTAATATTTGACAAAAATACTCAATAAATGGTGCTGGGATAACTGGACATTCACATTTAATGGAATGAAATTGGAAGCAATATACAGATTTAATGCAATCCCCATTAAAATCCCAATGGCATTTTTAAAGAAATAGAACAAAAACATCATTAAATTTGTATGGAACCACAAAAGACCCTGAATAGCCAAAACAATCCTGAGAAAAAAGAACAAAGCCAGAGGTATCACACCAACTAACTTCAAACCAACATAGCATGGTACTGGCAGAAAAACAGACACACAGGTCAATGGATTAGAATCGAAGGCCAGAAATAAACCCACATATATGTATGGGCAATACATTTTGATAAAGGAGACAAAAACTCATAATGGAGAAAAGAAAGCCTTTCCAATAAATAGTGTTGGGAAAATTGAAAAGCCACATGCAAAAAAAAAAAAAAGAAAGAAAAGAAACTAGACTGTAACTTGTAACCATACACAAAAATTAACTCAAAATGAATCAAGGACCTAAATATAAGAACTGAAATAATAAAACATATAAAAGAAAACGTAGGCACTAAAATGATGAAACTCGGTCTTAAGATTTTATGAATTGGACTTCAAAGGCAAGAGAAATAAAGCCAAAAATAAATGAATGAGACTATATTAAACTAAAAAGTTTCTTCACAGCAAAAGAAACCATCAACAAAACAAAAAGACAACCAACCAAATGGAAGAAGATATTTGCAAACAATACCTCTCAGAAGTGTCTAATATCCAAACTATATAAAGAACTCATACAACTCAATAAAAAATAAAACAAACAATCCAATGAATAAATGGGTAGAGGACTTGAACAGACATTTCTCCCAAAACAAACATAAAAATGAGCAATAGATTATGAAAAGACACTCAACCTCACTAGTTATTAGGGAAATGCAAAACAAAACCACAATGAGATATCACCTCACACCTGTTAGAATGGCTACTATCGACAAGATAAGGAATAACAAGTGTTAGAGAGGTTGTGGAGCAAAAGGAACCCTCATACACTGCTGGTGGGAATGTCAACTGGAACAGCCACAATAGAAAACACTGTGGAGCTTCCTCAAAAAAGTAAGACTAGAACTACCACATAGATGAACCAGCAGCAATCCCTCTTCTGGATATCTACCCAAAAACTTAAAAAAAATTTATTTGTAAAGATATACATACCCTTATGTTCACTTGGCCAGCATTATTCATGGTGGCCAAGACATGGAAACAACCTAAATGCCCTTCGATGGATGATTGGATTAAGTTGTAGTACATAAATGCAATGGAATACTACTATTCAGTCATAAGAAAAGATGAAATACTGCCATTAGCGATAATGTAGGTCTACAGAATATCATGTTAAACAAAATCAATCAGACAGAAAAAACCAAGAACTGTATGATATCACTCATATGTGGGATATAAGACAAAAAACAACAAATGAACAAACCAACCAACCTCATGAACACAGACAATAGTCTGATGGTTAGAGGAAGGGAAGGGAGGTGAGGGCAGGTAAAAGAGGGTAAAGGGGTGGTCAAATATACTTTGACAGGAGGACACTTGACTTTGGATGGTGAACATAAAATGTAATATACAGAGGATGTTTTATAGAATCGTGTACTTAAAACATATCCTTTTATTAACCAATGTCACTCCAATAAATTTAATAAAATTTTAAAAAATAAACATGAAAGAATGAAACTGGACCCCTATCTTGTATCACTCAAAAAATTTAATTATCAAGATGAATTAAAACTCAAATGTAATAAGATATAAAACCATGAAACTCCTAGACAAAAACATATGAATAAAAGCTCCCTGACATGGATCTTGGTAATGATATTTTGAATATGACACCTAAAGCAAAAGCAACAAAATAAAAAATAAACAAGTGGGATTACAATGAACTATAAAGCTTCTACACAGTGAAACAAACTATCAACAAAGTGAAAAGACAACCTACAAAATGGAAAAACAAATTTGCAAATCATGCAGTTGTTAAGGGGTTAATGTCTAAAGTATATAAAGTACTCACACAACAACAGCAAAAAATCAAATAACCCAATTAAAAAATGGGCAAAAGACAGGAACAGACATATGAAAAGATACTCAACATCACTAGTCATTAGGAAAATGCAAATTAAAACCAGAATAAGATGTTACCTGACACCTGTCAGAATGGCCATCATCAAAGAGACAAAAAAATAACAAATCATGTGGAGAAAGAGAAAGCTTATGGAAAAAAAAGAAACACTGCTGGTGGGATTGTAAATTGGTAGAGCCACTATGAAAAACAGTATGGAGGTTCTTCAAAAAATTAAAAACAGAACTACCACATGATCCAGCAATTCCACTTCTAGAAATATATCCTAAGGAAATAAAAACACTAACTTGAAAAAAATATCTGTGCCCCATATTCATAACAGCATTATTTATGATAGCTCAGAAAGGAAGTAACCCAAGTATCCATTAATGGATGAATGAATAAATACTGGTATATATGAGGGCTGTCTGGAGAAAACCCAGCCATAAATACCTGTATTTTCCATATTACATGGCTGGATATTTTCCAGACAGCCCTTGTATACATACAATGGAGTGTTATTCAGCCATGATAAATGAGGAAAACCTGCCATTATTCTAAAGTGAAATAAAACAGAGAAAATACTGTATGTTCTTACTTATACATGGGATCTTATAAACAAAACAAAACCTCACAGAAAGAGACCAGACTTGGGGCTACCAGAAGTATAAGGTAGGGGGAAGAGAAACTGGAGGAAGATGGTCAAAACATACAAACTTCCAGTTATAATATAAATAAGTACCAGGCATGTAATGCACAAAATGATTATAGCTAACACTGCTATAGGCTACATAAAAAAGTTAAAAGAGTAAATCCTATGAGTTCTCAACACAAGAAAAAAATTTTTCCCTTTTTTTCATTCTTTTCTTTCTATTGTATCTATATGAGAAGATGGATGTTAGATGAACCTATCATGGAAATCATTTCATAATATATGTAAACCAAACCATCACACTGTATGTCTTAAACTTATACAATGATGTATGTTAATTACTTCTCAACAATACAAAAAATAATTTTTAAATTAAAAAAGTTTACCACTTTTGAGCTTCTATTTTTATTTCCTATTGTTTTCACTTATGGTTGTGCATGCTATTTATTTCATAAATGGCTATTCTTAATGATTAATATTCACAGTAGATCTATTCTCAGTGCTTCATCATTTGAAGTACCCGTCTTATGATGCATAATGCTTTTACCCTGAATTGAACCTGTTTGCTATCAAGATCCCTATTCCTGCCTTCTTTTTATATCTTTGACAAGACTTGGTATTTTTTTTCAACTTTTCTAAATTATGTTTTAAATGTCTTTTTTGTATTTAGTGGGGTTTTGTTTTGTGCTTCAGTCTGAATACCTTTTTCTTTCAATAGAGTATAGTCCATTTACATTTGTTGATACTAATATGACAGATATGTTTGGTACTTGTTCTTATATTATTTTCTTATGTTTTCACTTTATTTTGTTATGTGTGCATCTCTCAAATATTTTAGAAAGATTTCTTCTTATTTGTAAATTTATTTTATACTCAATGTTCTATTCCTTTAGATAATATCTACTCACTCCCTACACAGAAAAATGCTAAAATATATTTCCACTTTATATAAACTTGTTTAATTTTCAAAAATCAAAAAAACTGGAGAAATCCAAGGTGGCGCAGAAGATAAACATTGTGCATGCTTCCTTCTGTGAACGCATCAAAATTACAAGGAAATTACAGAACAATCTACCTGGAGTCTTGCTGAGTGAAAGTTTTATAACTAAGGATATAAAGAAGAAGCCACATCGAGACCAGACCTAACCATCCTGTCTCTCCTGCAGCCACAGCCCTCAAGGTCACTAGGACCTCATCTAAGTAGCCAACAGTAGTGAAGGCTTTGGTTCAAAAAGGCTGAGTTCATATTATAAGAAAAGTAGAAGAAAAGCCACTAAAAATGTTTAATTAACAAGGCAGTTTGTACCTTGCAATAACCTTTGTACAAGCTATTAATAAACTGTATTTCTTCTCTTTTCATAGAGCACAAAAAACTATAGAATAAATATATATGTGAGAACAAATACTGAATATTTGAACACTGAATTAATGATAATTGCCTCAAGGTCTGAAGTAGTTGTGTGAATGAGCTGCAAGCAGAATTAGTCAACATTATTTTCATGGAACCCAATTTTTTCCTGGGAAAAAAAAAAAGACTGATGGACATATACTTTGGTTATTTAGACTTGATTATATGGCAAGTAGATTTTGTTTACCTTGATTCAGGCATCAATTCAAATGGAAATATAGCCAATAAATCAAGAAAAGGCTGAGACTGAGAAGTGCATCAATAGGAGAATTGGAAAGGTCATAAGACCAAAGATGTGTCATTAGAGACCAAGGCTAAGGTGTCTAAGATCACACACACCCTCATATTTCCAATTACTATGTATGGATATGAAAGTTGGACAGTGAAGAAGGCTGAAAGAAAAAATTCAGTTGAAATATGATGCTGGAGGAGAGCTCTACAGATAACCTGAACCAGCAGAAAAATGAACAAGTGGGTCCTAAAGCAAATTAAGCCTGAAACATCACTGGAAGCAAAATGACAAAACTGAAGTTCTCTGACTTCAGGCACGCACATCATGAGACGGCAGGGTTGTTTGGAAAAGACAATGATGTTGGGAAAAATAGAAGGTAGTAGGAAAAGAGGAAGACCAAATATAAGAGGGACTGACTCTATAAAAGAAGCCACAGGTATCAGTCTACAGAAGCTGAGCAAGGCTGCTGAGGATAGGACACTATGGACGTCACTCATTCACAGGGTGGCCAAGCATGACTGAACAGCACACAGCACATACTTGTTGACAATAAAAAATTAAAGTTTTAAAAAAGAAAGTAGATTTTAGAAAAGTTGGCATATCTGCCACTGTGAGGTTGACAATTTTCTAATAATGCCTTTTCTGATATTACTGATTTGTAATTCTGTGATATCATAAAGTAAAATGTGTCCACAATTGACAATCAGCAAACTTAGTAAACCAGTATTTTCCAAAAGACCTTTAATATGCTATAAAATTATGTATGGGTAAAGATTCATTCAAAGTGCAACACAGACTCATGGATTTTAATGTAATTGAGAAATGTTAAGTTCATTGATAGCTTTTCAGTTTTGATTGTGACTAACATTTGTGGAGTTTTGGTGCAACAGAAATACAGTCACAGTTATTGAGAATACTACTAAAATATTCCTCCCTTTTCCAACTTTATCTATGTAAGGAAGAATTTTCTTCACATACTTCAACCAGAATGATATGTCACAACAAACTGCAAGCAGAGATGAGAATCCAGCTATCTTTCACTAAGCCAGATATGTGAAAATATAAAACAACGTCATGCTTCTTATAGAAAAAAAATTTATATTAAAAAATACAAGGATTTTTCTTCATAAAAATGTTATCCATGTTAAAATGTAACATTATTAGTTTTAAAAGAGTTAATATTCTTAAAATTCCTGTTTTAACTTCTCATAATATATATCTATAAACCATAGGAACAAAAGTTCTTTGCAGTAATCAACGATTTTTAAGAGTTTAAAGGGGTCCTCAGACCAAATTATTTTAGAACCACGAATATATAGGAAATTAAGACTATTTTGCTCAAATCTATTTTGAAGACAAGGAAATGAAATGAAACATGTCACCAAACGTATTCCAAAAGAAATAGAAAATCTAAAAGACTAATTATCACAGTTAAAACAACAAATAAAACAGAAAAAACATCCAAAGAATTATCTGTACTATGTCAAAAGAGAAAAAGAGAAAAATAAATAACCAATTTACAAGTGACTTCTACCAAAGAAGAGTTTAAGGAACAGATAATTGCAATATTTGTGAAGCTATTTTAGAGCACTTAAAACTTCCAAGTACTAAAACCTAACAAAGACAGTTCAATTAAAGCAAATCTTTTAAAAAGTACAACTACATATAAATTTTAAACTCTTTCGTAAACAACAGACTGATCTCATTTTGACTATAAAATCATAGCATTTTAGCAGTTTTTAAAAACAGGGAAAAATGTAACTTAGCTTACAAAGAGTCAATTTCTTTAATTCATTAGGAGGTACTACACATTAACCAAAAGAGCCAAAAACCCAATAGAAGAAAAAAAAAAGGGTATGAACTGATAATTCAAAAACAACAAAAAAGGAATACAAATAGCTTATGATACCTCTACCTACCACACATTAAAAAAGCAAATAAAAATACCATTTTCTCTCTAATCTCTATTAGGAAAGATCAAAGAATCCGACAGCATATTGAACTTGTTAAAGTGTGGAAAAATCCACTGCTACTGGGAGGTATGAACTGATTCAATCAATACCTTAGAGAACAATTTAGAAGAACACTCAAAATGACCACTGCATATGGCTTAACAATTCCACTTCTGTAAAATTTATTCTACAAAATTTATTGCAAAATGAATTTTGCAAGATACTAGGTGTAATGTTGTTTGTAATAGCAAAAAATAAACATCCTAAATGTCTACCAATAAGCAGGCATATTCACATACCTGCAAATAATAGTTAAATAAATGGATACAATCATACAATACATAAGTATACAGCAGTTAGAAACAATGTGGCAGCTCTCTTTATACAATGAAATGGAATCACCTCAAGTTAAACTGTCAAAAGGTTATGTTTAAAAAATTATGCACATATATATTCTGTATCTAGAGAAAAACTCTATCTCATTAGATTTAATTTGCCTCTGGGGAAGAAAACTGGTGGCTGGGTGACTGACTTCTGACTAAATATTTTGTGTACCCTTGCTTTTTGTCATGTGCATTTCTTACTTAATGAAAAAATTTAATAAACCTAATGCTTGCAGAGAATCCTCTGCCTTAGCACCTCTGAATTAATATTACCTTAGCATGTGAAGATGAAAATTTTCATACTGTGCATGACAATTCTACATACATTGTATTAGAAAATATATTATCTGAAATTCTTAAGAACCTTTTAAACATTTCTACAAGAATATAATTATATTCAAGTTTTTATTTATTTCAATCAGATGAAACATGTCAGAACATTTGTAATTTGTGTACTTACCGGACCTTTTTTCCATTTTCAGTAATTTTTGTTACATTTAATAATCCATATTTCTCTTGACCCTATGGAACAGAGTAATAATGTATGTATATCATTCATATAGATAATGAAGTCCAAATTCTTACATATGTCAGAATCAAAATGATCTGATCCTCTAATAATTACCTTATAAGAAAAGATTAATTAGTATGTAGTGTTTCATTCTAGAGCATATTAAAAATATAATTTCCTAATACTTCTGTAAAGTTATTTTCAGTAATTTTGTAACACTTCCTCTTCTCATGGCACAGTAGCCATAAGGCTATCAAATCAGATTTCCATTTAAATGTTACAAGTTAGCACTAGAAAAATGATTTATGACTTCCTATTCAAAGAAACTGATACAACGCTATAATGGTAAATACCACAAAAAATGAATTATTTACTTTGCTCTTACTTTATAATGATATAGTCTGAAAATTATTTAAGATACTAATGTGATTTGTCAGAATGTAAAAATAACTAGGTAGAACAAATGCAGTGACTATATACAATAAACTACTGAAAAGTAAAGATACTATGCATAGAACTGGGCTTAATGTGACAAAAAAAAATTCAGTATGTGCTTCATTAAACATATTACAAATGGGCTCTGGAGAAACTAGACACATTAGCTGTGGTCAAAAATAGTGATGTAGCTTTATCATCAAACCCTATGAAGGCAAAAGCCACTGGGCTCAAGTTAAATGTTATCTTAAAATTCTTCCAGGCAGAATTTAAAAAGCACTTTCTCATTGTTTCAGCTTCCTAGATTCAAATAAATTTAATCAAAGTGAGCTGGTGCCTATAGTAATCATCAACATTAGTAAGCACTGTATGTATAATACATGACAGAGCAGTCAATTTTATATCAACTGAAACACAGATAGACACACACACACAGAAAAAATTACTCCCCATTCCGAATTTATTTCTGACTATTTAACTCTTATCTCAGCTATTTTTCTCCACATACTTTAATCACAAAAAATAAATCTTGTATGGAAGATAAATATAACATTAAATATTTTCTCAATAATGTCTAAAAGATAATGTTTAAAAGTTTTGCCTGGTCTGATAAAAACTCACATCTCTAGACAAAGCTGACAAACTGTTGTTGATCCACATTTTTGGTATACTGGGAACTTGGGAAACACTCACTGCAGTGTTGCTGTAATTTTTCATAAAGCCTAAATTAGAGCTCCTTAGATATGGAAGTCCGATACCTCTTATTAGAGCTCTTTGTTGCCACTCAACACAAACATCAATTACACAGTTATAAGTACACACAGGATGTTCAGTAAGAACTTATTCCCCACTTACTATCTCAACTTACTATCAGAAAAGCAAGGAGGAAAAAACTTTCAATGACATAGGAACTAAGTAACAACACTAATCTGAGAGCATGGGCACTGGTTATGTGAGCACAGGAACTGGAAGGGCCAAAAGGTAGGAATCGAGCTGGAACTGTGAGGGGCAACAAAGCAGAGGCAGGAAGGAAATACAGGTGTCAAAATAGGAAGGACAGCAGTAGTGAGAAATAGCCTAAGCCTAACAATGAGAGAGACACTCTAAATCAGAGCTTCTTACCTGAATCAAGGGATGAACTGAAACTGATACAAAATTGTGCATATATATGGATCATTCAAGGAAATGAACTTTCATTAAATTCTCACAGGGACCAAGACCCAAGTACTCATGCTCTACGTATTTAGCACTCTAACTTGAACATAAAAGAACAAAATTTGCTATATCCCAAATGTTCAAATACAAAAACAATTACCATACAATGAGTTAAGTGCTATAAGAAGTTCTAACGCAACCTGGGAGAGAAAGGAGGAGTAAGAGAAGGCTTTGGAGACTGACACTTGAGCTAAGGAGTAAGAGTTAGCTAGATGGAAACGGGATGAAAGCAAAAAGACACAGAAGCTAGAGAGTGTGTGTCATACGTGAGGGCCTTTAGGTTCTTCAGAGTACTGGGTGAGGTGAAGCAGCGAGTAATGAGGCACGAGAAAGAGTGAACTAAGAAGGGTGGCAGGCTGGGATCCAACTAGAACACTATTCTAATCATCACCATAAGAGATGTTGAAAACCTGAACTAGGGCAGTGACAGTGAGAGAGTGAAGAGGACCCAAATTTGAGAGATTCAGAAGAGAGAATGGACAGGGATTGGATGTGAGGGTGACAAGGAGGATCTGAGGCAAAACTTCCAAGCTTGAGCAACTGGGTAGAAGATTGTATCTCGCCTTCGATGACACTTTTTTAGTGATGCTTTTCCTGGCCACTCTCATGTAGGAGCTCCTCCACCTGCCCCATTATTTCCTACTGTTCCCAGATTGTTCCCTGCATTACGCTTAATGCAAAGTACAACTACATATCTATTATTAATTCATTCCATTAGGCTGTCTGTCTATTCCATTAGGCTGTCTGCTGGGATCACATCTGTTGTGCTCATCAATGTGTGACCAGTGCCTACTACAGGACCTAGCATGTAGTTCAATACATATGTTGAATTAATTAACAAATTGGCAGTGCCAAAAAAAATATACATATTTTAAGAGATGTTACCTATGTATATTACATAAATGCTGATGGTAACCACTTTGAGCACCTCTTGTTATTGCAAGTAAAACATGATTTGTAGTCATTTTTTGTTATCAGTATATATTATTACAATTTTAATACACTTTTTTCCTTTCTTAAAATGTGTACAAATTTTTTGGCACCCTCTGTGCGTGCGTACACACACACACACACACACACACACACACGAGGTCAGACAATTAATTTCATGAACTCATCCTAGAAAAAGTGCTTACATACTTCATTGCTGAATATCTGGTCACCTTCGAAGTACTCCCCTTGGGAAGCTATGTACCAATGCTAGCACCTAGTCCACCCTCCAAAGCAATTTTGGAACTCTTCCTGAAATAGCCATCACAGCTGTCACTGTACCCAATACCTGTTAATTAAGTTCATGAACTGGTCACCATGCTCTTACATCGACAGCACTGTACAAACAACTCGGTAAGGTGTTCCCAAGGTTATGACACTATACTGAGTTACTTTGAAGGCGCTGGTGCACAGCTTCCCAAGACGAGTACTTTGAATCTGATCACAGTAATATTCAGCAATAGGTACACAATAATTTTTCTAGGAAGAGGATATGAAATTGTCCAACCTCATACACACACACACACACACACACACACACACACACACGAGTATGTATGAGAAGAAAGCTTTAACTTTCAAACACTGTTTCTGCATCTAACATAAAAAATGCCAAGTTAGCAAATGAATTATATAGGTTTGGCTATGCAGGTGAGAGATTTGGGGTGATATTTAGGTCAATTTTTATTTTAAACTGTCTGGTATACTAAAATAATATCTTGTTGAGTCCTTTAAAAAAATGCCCATATTCACATATGAATATATCAGTTTAAATACAATTGATAGTCAAAGAAAACTTCATGTTGAAAACAAGCAAAAATGTTTTAATAAGGATTAGCAAAATACGGTTAAATTTTAATCAAAAAGACTAATAAGATTATCCTATCCCAAAAAGTCAAGAAAATAATAAAATGTCAGTTCTGTTAAGTAATTTGGGAAAACTTTCACAGGTTCATAATCACTTTGCAATTTTAATATTTCTAATCAATGTGGCTGGCATTCATTTAGTAAAATTATTATTTCCCAATACTAACAAATATTATGTATCAAAATCAATACATTCCATCAAAATCCTTATCTTCAATTAATCATATCATCATCATTTAATATTAAGACTCTTTTCACATAGAAGTAAACTTGCACAAATAATACAGTGTTGAAAAAGAACCAGAAACTTCCACAAGAGGTAAATCCACAGAGACAGAAGGCAAACTAGTGATTGACAGCAGGGAGAGGGAAGGCAGATGGGGAAATGTAGAGTGACTGCTTAAGGGGTATGAATTTTGCTCTAAGGTAATGAGAATGTCCTGAAACTAGGTGGAAAGGATAGTTAATTGTAAACACTGTAAATAAATTAAATGCCACTGAACTGTGTAGTTTAAGATGGTTAACAGTTAATTTTAGGTTATGTGAATTTCACCTCAATAAACAAAAATTTTTAAACCAGTTGTCATTTAAAAAATAGATATTCAGGAGAGCAACAAAATGAAATCATGAGAGGGACCCCTGAAAAACTCCCCTGGAGATTACAACAAATAAAACATCTATAACTCAAACTAAGGACTCCCTACACAAGGCACAAACACAACTGAGAAACCTACTCGTGGGGCACAGAAATATCTGCAGGTGGGGAGTAACAAAAAGGACGAGAAAAAAGGGCAAGTGCAGAGGCGCGTAGGTTGCCACTTGGAACTCTACCACTGGAGAAAGGAGGAGGATAAAGGCAGTAGGTGAGCATTCTGGACCTCACTCGGTCTGTGGGACAGAGAAAAGGAGGCCCAGAGGTGGGGGTAATGAGACACCACAACCAGACCTCACTTTGGCCCACAGGAGGTGCAGACGGGGACTGCAAGATGCAGTGGCTAAAGTTCACTGTGGTTCCAAAAGGAGGGGGGGTGACAAGGCAGAGAGGACCTGCAGGGCAACCTCCCTTGGCTGAGGAAGGCAAAGAGCGAGCGGGCTGCATGCACATTTCTCAGCCCACAACCAGCAGGGTCTGAAAGACTGGCATACAGGATGGACACCAAGTCCTCGGGGCAAACCCGAAACAGAAAGGTGCAATTACGCCCATACTACCTGCATGGCCCACAGCCCCAGGAAGAAAACAAAAGCGTGAATCCTGGCTGCCTCTTCCTGCCAGACCTTTGCCCGCCCAGTATCAGCAGGCAACAGCAAAGAAATTGCAGCAGCGAGGGCTGGGTTAAGGAGCAGAATATCTACAAACAGAGAGAATGCCAGAATGAGAAACCAGAGAAAGGAAGCTCAAAATAAATTCAAACAACAGAAAATCAAAGTAAAAGAGATGGGGACAAATAACCCATCAGAGACAGAGATCAAAACAATGATTATAAAAATGCTCAGGGAACTTAATGATAATTTCAACAGAGAGAGAGCAAGTATAAAGGAAGACATACAAACCATTATAAAGGACCAGGCAGAGATAAAAGTTACAGTAACAGAAAGGAAGAATGGAATAAAAGGAGTCACCAGACTAGAGGAAGCAAAAGTGCAAAGCACTGATTTGCAATAAAAGCCAACAGAAAACACTCAATCAGAACAACAAACAGAAAAAAGAATCTAAAAGACAAGAATGGTTTGAGATTTCTGTGGGACAACATTAAGTGTAACAACATTCACATCATTGGATTACCAGAAGGGGAAGAATAAAGCAAGGGATTGAAAACATATTTGAAGAAATAATGACTCAAAATTTTCCTAAACTGATGAAGGAAATATAGATGTCCAAGCCCAGGAAACAGAGAGTCCCAAACACCAAAATACATCATAATTAAAATGGCAAAAGTTAAAGAAAAAGAAAATTCTAAAAGCAGCAAGAGATGTGCAAGTAGTAACTTATAAGGGGACACCGATTCGACTCTCAGCTGATTTCTCAGCAGAAACGTTAGAGGCCAGAAGGGACCGGCAGAAAATATTCAACGTGATGAAAACCAAGGATCTACAACCAATATTAATGTACCCAGCAAGGCTAGCATTCAAAACTGAAGGACAGATAAAGAGCTTCTCAGACAAGAAAAAGCTAAAGGACTTCATCACCACCAAACCAGCACTCCAAAGAATGTTAGAGGGACTTCTAACATGGGAAGAAAGATGGGAGAGTGGGTAAAATAAGGAAAAGGGATTAGAAAGTTGTTATAATACAAGGCAATAACCATGGGGATGTAGAGTATAATATGGGAATACAGCCAATAAGGTTGCAGTAACTTTGTGTGGTGTCACATAGGTACTGGAATTTTGGGGGTGATGGGAGAAGAGCTGGAGGAGTGGGTAAAAAATGGGGAAGAAATCAAGAAGTGCAAATTCATAGTTACAGAATAGTAGCAGGGATGTAAAGTGCAGCATAAGTCATACAGTCAACAACACTGTAAAAACTATGTGCTGTGTCAGAGGGGAACCAGATGTTTCAGAATGAAAAGTTAGTAAACTATATATAAATGATTCATCACTGTGCTGTACACCTGAAAACAATATGACACTGTATGTCAAATGTAATTGAAAAATAAACTCTCAAAAAATAGATATTAAAAAATTTTTATAAAGGCTTTAGAATAGTATTATTCAATGAAAAAAAGAACCAAATTTGTCCACAAATACTTTTGTTAAAGAAAGTGTTGAAATGTCCTTTTCTTCAAAATGGGTAATGCATTTTTATATTATAATTGGAAATACAAGTTGAAAAGCTCAAGTTTCCAAACTGTATATTCTAAAATTTTATTCAGCATTCAGTAATCTGGGACTTTAAAATGCATATTCTCATATACACATTGGGACAAAACGAGATTAGATTCTTAAATTAGCCACAAAATTCTATTTAATCCATATTGTACTCATGTTGTAGACAATCATATTATTAAATATTTAAAATGTATACACTATTTCTAAAAATGATTTGAAAGCATTATGAAAAATAATAATAATGCATTTGAAAACTAGAAAAGAAACTCAAATGAACATGTTTAAAATTTTATTAAACTATGAAACTTTAAATCTGGTTTGATGAGAAGAGATTCAAGGAAAATAACTGCTAAGTAGCAGGCCTTTCAAAACAGACCACATTATTTTACATGATTCTAATCATATGGAATGTTCAGAATAGGCAAATCTAGTGAGACGAAAGATTACTAGTTGCTCAGGGCTTGGTGGGATCTAGTAGAGGCATGAGAGCAAATGAGCACAGCATTTTTTTCTGAGATGATAAAAATATTCAAAAATGACTGTCATAATGGTAGCACATACCTGAATATTCTAAAAACAAGTGAACTGTACACTTTAAATGAGTGAATTGCATGGTGAGCTACATTTCAATAAAGCTTTTATTAAAACAAACCAAAAAAGAGAAGAATTTGAAGAGGTAGGTGGGTAATTTGCAGAGATTTTAAGATGACATCAATAGCTAACTGATTATATTATTTTCATTTCTAAGTTCGTAGCTTCCTTTTTCTTAACACTAAGGCTTTATACCAACCAGATTTTAACTCACAAAGAAAGAGGGAAAAAGTATTTCCTTGTATTGACGAGGTAAGAGTGGGAAAGTCTCAATGGAACAAGGGTAGAAGAAGAGGGAGCAAAGGGCCAGGGGGGGGCAAAAGCTGCAGTGAAGAGGGGCAAGACATCATGGAAGAGGTGTGTTTCTCAGCATTCCCCACTCTGAGGGAAAGGAGTAGCTATGTGAAATCAGACTGGCCTCTCATGGAATTAACAGAGCTGTTCACTGTTTTTATGGTTTTTTTCACCTGAAGATACAGACAATGAAACAATATTAGTGAGGCAGTTCCCTGTTATGGCCATCAGAGGGTACCATGAGTCCAGAATGGTCTACTTGATTTCAGATTCTTCAGAAAATGGTTATTGCATGAGGAAATAATTTGCAACCAGTCCTTGAACTCCATGTGCAACATCTACAAATTCCTATTTTTAAGATTACCTAGAAATTCCCTTTTATAAAAATATAAATAATTTATGAAAAGTCTTAAGAATTATGTATTACCTATATTTTAAATAACTTTAAAAGCGTTTCTGCTTTTTTCTAGATGAACTGATACAACATATTTTAGTAATAGCTCCTTAGATACATACAGTAATTTGTGACAAAATCATTAAAATCTTGTTCATTTTTATCTTTAATGTTTGTGGACCCGGGACTGTGTTAATGAATGCAAAAGATAAAAAGCAAAAACACAGTCCCTATCTACCCCTTAGGAGTTTAGAACCTTAGCAAGGAGACAAGGGGTACTGAGGTAAATTTCACACCATTTAATGCAGTAAGTGATTTTGGAATTCAGAAAAAAAGATCACTATCATGCTGAGGTTAGTCTGGCAAGGCCTCTTAAAGAGTCAACACAGAATTTAACTGTAAAGTGTAACTAAGAAAAGCCCAGGACCATTGTAGGCAGGGGAACTGCCTGAGCAATGTCAGAAGGAAATGTGTCCAACATGTGACGGAAACCATGAAAGATCTGACAAGGTCAGGAAATAGAAAAAGAGTTTGAAAAGGGAAATTCCACATCTGTGGGAATCCTTTTTTTGACTAAGAAATTGGAAGTATTCTAATAAATAACTCCATTATAGTTTCATAAAATTAGGTAGTAACAATAAAAGTTTGTTTTAAAAAGCTTTAAAAGTTGCATGTACTCATTCAACATTTACTGAACAGCTACTATCTAGTACTGCAAGAGGTACTGGAGTGACTCCATTCCTGCTCTAATGAAGCTTTTCTTTGTCTAATGGGGAAAACAGACATTAATAGAGGGTTCAAGATTCCTAGAAGATACAAAAAGATAAAAAGAGTTACTCTATTTTATGTAATCAGATAATATAATTAAATGCTATGAAGAATATTACAGGGAAACCTGATCAAATCTTTTAAGACTTGAGTCTCAAACTCTCTTGGGGAAGCAAAGTTTGAATTGAGCACTAATAAACAAAAAGAAGTTAATCAGGCAAAGGTGTGGGACAGAAACGTATCAGTCAGCAGAGGAACAAAAGTGCATGGACCTGGAGTTGAAAAGCAGGCTGCTTTGAGGAACAAAAAGAAAAGCAGTAGCTGGAGGAAAACAAGTCAGGAGGAATGAGAACTAGGAGGTGAGGCTGGAGAAGCAGTCAAGAGCCAGAGCATGCACAACTTCACAGTCCTCATTCAAAATTTCAGTCTTCATTCTAAAACAAACAGGAAACCAGTGAAGGGGAAGAGCAAGATCAACAAATTACAGGAAAGACTGGGACGGACATCAGATACAGAGATCAAGTAAAATTTCATCCCAGTAAAGACGAGTTCTGAAGAGAAATCATTGGAAGGTTATTGAGTTTAGGGGAAACTTAAAGGGTGAGTTACATCTCTCCAATATTCATCTGGGATAGACTGAACAATATATTTTACAGCATAAAAAAAAAAAATAGCATCTATGCTCATTAAGAAGGAGGGAAATGCTTCTGACCTTGGACTGTTTGCCTGAGGAAAAAAAGAGTAAAGTATAATTTGATAGGATTCTACAAGGATTTTTATATTTATTGTTTTAAACCAAACAAATTCATCACTTACAAATATGGTGCAGAAATTAATCATGAAGATACCATATTTTGCACAAAAAGGGGCTTTTAAATCGATGAAATCAGATTTTTAATTTAAACCTATTTTAACTGTAATTATTTTTTAAACCAATCAAATTTAATAAAAGCCAAATAAATATTTAAACATCATACTTAGAGAAAATTAATTTATTGAAACTGATTGAAATAGCTGGACTTGATTATATTATACCGCTATCATACTAACTGTATCTTGGTGCTTTGATGCAGAGAGAGAAGGTTCATTTTCAGGAAAGCATGGTTTTGAGGCAGGTGGAGATTCCTATAAGAAATAAGTAATGAAAAATGTTACTCTACTTTATATCACTGTATTTCTCCCTCTACTCACAGTGGGAGAGCTTAAAAGAGGAAGCTAAGAAGTTTTTCTTTTAGTTATTTTTCTTCTTTTAATATATTCAGCTCTGAAACTAATATGAGTACTACAGTTTAAAAAACTGCAGATATCAGGTTTATGAAATATGGTCTATTTTATACCACTTACAGTTAAATATACTCATAAATACCACATATAAAATTACTCAAAAAAAAGATGCATGTTGACTTAAAATCAAGATGAATCAACTATATTTAAGATAGGTAAAAGCTAAACACTTGTGGATAAAAATGTAACAGTCACCATACTAACTTGCTCTTAGTAGGGTAGGTATAAATACTCAGAATTAGACAAGGGATAGTCACAGGAATTACCTAGCAACTGCCAGAATGAAAACTTTAGTCAACGGTTATGTAAGAAATTATATTAAATTGCTATTAATATTTAAAGTAATTTAAATCTAATATTCCAGGTATAAGAAATAAAGATTTTTTAAAATGCAAAGAAGAAAACTCATAATTAAAGATCAATAACTCACCAGAAAAAAAAAAGAAGAAATGCTTTAAAGTCTAAGCCTACACAAATAGGGCAAATCAATAATGTGCATTTTTAAAGCAATTCCGCTCTTTCAATATTAAAATATGGTGTGTGATTTCTACCACAGATGTTTCTAAGACTATTCATGGAAGATAAGACTGAAACCTTCCCCACTCCCTTTTTTGATTTAGTACCAACAGACAAGCTTCACTTAAATTTGCTCCATTCCCCAATGCTTTGAACAATTTTAGGAAAAGAAAATTTTAAAAATCACATGCCGGTCCTATTATTAATTTTCCTATAAAACCAAATAATTTCTTTGAACATTTATCTTCACATCTGTATCAGTCTATTCGTGTATGCTTATGAAATTGGATAAGGTACTGTCAACAAACCTGGAAATCTGTATTAAATCACAATGTAAAAAGTGTTAATTTAACATCCATTCACTTGGAAAAAAGTTTTTAGGTTTATAACCTACTCAATAATTCGTAAACACAGAAACTGTGCAGCAGTGCAAGGTTACAGGGAAAACCTCTGAAGGGATAACCTTCTAAAGCAAACATCCTAGGTGTACACTATTAATAGAGAAAATATTAAAATTGTATCAAAATATCTTTACAAAAAGAAATTATACTTAATGTGCAAACCTCAGTTTAGCCTCATTTAAATTATTTTTCTACCAGTTTCAGCTGTCTCACTTTTCAATTTCTTGACTTCTAAAAGTATCTAATACTAAAACAGAAAAGAGGAAAGAGAAAAAGAGGAAAGATTTGGTAACCTACAAATAAGAAAATAAGTAAATCAAGAAAATGAATGGTAATTGATTTTTCATAGCTGGATCAGTCCTACAGAAATAAAAATCACATCAAATGGAATAATTAAGATTAACAATTATAGTGATTATAAAAACAATTTTACATTTATACATTTATTTATGTATATGCATATATAAATATATCTTAAACATCTACAAATAGCAGGTTTTAATAAAAACCATACATAGGCAGAAACAACAGATGCATCACATATACACATGGAGACATACTACACATACCTCCTTTGTCCAGGGTTGTCTGGCAACTCAATTAGGATCCATGTCATCATAACATTTGCTACATAGTAGATTTCTATAATCGCATTTCAAGCTATACACACTTTACCCCTTTATATTATAGTTAGGTAGCCTATTCTGATACAGTCTACCTTTCACTGCCTCAAATGTTAAAAAGGTATATACAGAGTGAGATAATGGAAAAGTTTACGGGGTAAAGCAATTATCTATGATTCCATTTATAAAGGGGAAGGGATGGGAGACATTTCTACCGAAAATAAGCAAATCTCTGATCTCAAGAAAAATCATGTCCTCAAAATATGAAACAATCAGATGAAAAAGAAAATGTAATAAGAACTTCAAGCAAGTTATTCTAATAATAGACTGAGAATGAATCTCAAGAAAGATTAAAAAGAAGAAATTTTAAGTCTCCATCACCAAACTAACCATCCTTTTTGCTCTCGTATGAAGAGGCAAAGGAGTTGGTTCAACAAGGGTTTCTGTATTAGGGCAGCAGTGTCCAACCTTTTGGATTCCCTGGGCCTCAATGGAAGAAGTGTCTTGGGCCACACATAAAATACACTAACACTAATGATAGCTGATGAGCTTAAAAAAAAAAAAAAAAGGTCACAGAAAAATCTCACAATGGTTTAAGAATGTGTATTGGGCTGCATTCAAAGCCATCCTGGGTTGCAGGTTGAACATGCCTGCATTAGAGCATCACATGTGGTATTACGATATTTAGGAGCTATATACAATGAATTGTAATCTGGTTCTTGGAGTAAAATATGTTTTTCTATTAAAACGCCTTGGAATCTTAGGTTAATCTCAATGCTAACATATTTTCAAGCATTCTTCAATAGCACAGACTCCAGAATTTCAATCCTTTAATATGCCCTCTACATTCAACCACATAACATCCTTAATAAAAATAGAAATTAGAAACTGCTGTACTATTTTCTTTCCTTGTTGTTCTGTGTGTAAACTGTTTCTACAGCTCTACAAAGGTCCCCCTTTTAATTCAACAAAGACTAACTTTATAATCAATTGTAGTACTAAAAAAAAATCATACTTGTTTTGACTTACAGACTGAAGCAATTTATAAAAAAATTTAAGACTTGAAAGTATTCAAATATAGAGTAATATGCCTTAGGAAAGTTTACTCACTGTTTTCACTAACATACTTAAAAATGCCAAAAGTTAAGCCTGATAGTAAAATAAAAAAAGAGTCCCCAATGACAAATATCTTTTTTAAATAATTTATTTATTTGGTGGGTACTACTACCACCTTCACATTTTAACATTAGCATGCCTGGTGGTCTGCAAATTTGTACAAATTTGCTACTCCAGCCCCAGAATGAAGTCACAGTGGAAAGATGTAACTCATATGCAAGTTAAAAACTTTATGGCTTTTCCATTCTGGTGTCTGCATCAAAATCCATTCCCTATATGAAACAGAGAACACTACTCAGACTGGTAAACAAAGCACTTTGTGCAGAGAACATTCGGGGAAATAGAGTAGGATTCCACTCTTCCCTGGCATAGGAATTAAATGTCTTTACTATAAAACCTCCTAGTGATTGAAGACAAAAAATAAGAGATATATGACTTTAAAATAGGGTTATTAAAAAAGATCTGTCAACTATAGGTTCAAATGCATCAGGGTATGTGTGTGTGTGTGTGTCACACATACACACACACACACACACTAAACATTAAAATAAATCAAAACACTTCAAAACCAAAACCCACTCTAGAAAAAACTGATGCCACATACAAGAGAACAGTAGTCACCAAGGTATGAGATTCAGCTAAGAACAAAATAATAAAAAACTTGCCAAAATTCTCCACAAATTTTCTCAAAAATTCCTACCTTGTCATTGGTGTCCAGCACAATGGTGCTATGTCTCCACTTTGTTAATACTATTGGTTCTTGCAGCCGCCTGTCCAGGCTCCTACTTTTAATTATTTCTCTTTGTTGCTGGGATGAAGCATTATACTAAAAAAAAACAAATATACTTATAAATAATAGAAATGGAACTAGAATCTAAACATGCTGGCTCTCAATGACACATGACATTAAGCAAAGTTCATATGACACTAATGTGAATTTTCTGGCCTCAGTTTCCTCATTGTTGACTACCAGCAAGTGAACAATTGAGAAGACCATAGATTCTGCTGTTAGAGACACCAAGTTAATGTTACCTTAAGCAAAATACTGAATCTCCCTAAGTCTCATGAACTGTAAACCAGATATAACAGAAATTATGTCATTCACAGAGTTGATATTAAGGATTAAAACAAAGTATAAGAACTACCAAATACTGCCCTGATAGTAGGTTCTCAATAAATATTAGTTACTATAATTTACAAAATAAGGTCAGTGGACAGATTAATTTTTTAAGGTTCCTGACACTTCTAAAAACTCACATTAATTCAATTTTTGGTTCAGGTTTGTTTTTTTTTTTTAACATACACTGTAATAGTATCTCCCACTTAAAGGGTTTGTGTGTTTGTTTTTACTTATAGGCCAAACATACTTTTATTTGTTTCTCTGAAGTGGTAACACATAACCAGGTCAAAATGTAGACATAGTTCTAATTCTAAAGACCAACCCTCAACACATCAATTGTTTACAAAGGATAGGTAATAACTGCCAAGAAAACTGCATATAAAATTAAGAACATATTACCAATATGCACTGAATCACTTAAATGTTTGAAATGTCAAGCAGATCACCAGACATAAACATTTGAGAAAAGTGAGGTTTAAAGGTTATGCTGCTTTATACAGGTAATTTTAGTAAATGATAAATTATAATAAAATAACAAAAGCATTAATGATACATTCCTCTCCTGAAACTAAAGGATACCTGATCTATTCCCGCCAGCTCTGAAAAGCCCAGTAAATCTTAAAATTTAATGACTGTGATTATAATTTCAATAAAAGTATCTTTGGGGGTGTTTTAATATTAAAAGATCTTCCAATATTTTCCACAATATGCCATTTCTTTTCTCTCCAAAATGAGTTCATATAAACACCTTCTCCCAAACTGTCTCCCAAAGCTGTTGCTTCATTCTTCACATCAAAATTTGCAAAAGTCAGGAAATCATATGTGGGTATTTGTTTTTAATTCACTGTTACTTAATCTTAACATTTACCACAGTTTACAAAAGGATCATTTCCAGAAAAAACAAAGACGAAGCTTAAAGGCTACCAAAACATTTCTGTGCCAGAAATCTCTAAGTGAAACGAGACCACAATTATAAACAGAGCTATATTTTCCCTTTAATATAATCACTGTTAAAAAATAATTAAAATGGATAATTGTGTAAAAGTTATACATGAACTTTAATGGATACCTACCCTAACTTGCGAGTTTATAATTACCACAGCTGTTTAAAAATCCTTTCTGTGTGACAACAAAAATAATGTAAAATTAAACCGAATAAAAATTACAATTTTAAATGTGCTGATGGTTTTACTAGGCAATAGTATGTTGGATTTTATTGGCTTTTAATGAATATACAGAGATAAAACAGATATAAAATCTAGTATAGACAGAAGAAAAAGTGTCATAATTAGAGAAAAGAAAAATGACAAGATCCTACATTAAAACACACACAAGGACACCTAGTTAAACAAGATGACTAAAACTTAACGTTTTCTAATCCCTTTAAAAACAACATTTTTGTTTTAAAATTTTTAACTGAATTTTATTTGGATTATTTCAACATATGCAAAAGAATAGAGACTATAAAGAAAACGCACCATTGAGCTTTAGCATATCTAACATAAGACATTTGCTTCCGGTACATTTTTTTTTTAAAGAAATGAAATATTATAGCTACATTAGAGGTCCTCCAAACACAGCTTCCAGATTCCACTTCTCCCTCTCCCTTGTTAGCAGTACCACACAATTCAGTGTTCATCATTCTCATGCATTTTATAATTTGATACTATGTATCTATAAAAATATATTCCTTATTTTAAATTTTATATAAATGGAATATCACATGCATCCTTCTTAGACTTACTTTCTCAATGTTTTTATTTTAAAAATGTATCCATGTTGGTACTCATTTACTTACACTTCTACATAATACCAGTATTTAATCATCTGGCTAATCTATTTAGACATATCCAAGGTGGTAGCACTAATTTATACTCTCACCAGCAGAACACAGTACCTTGCACTGCCCTACCTGGTATTGTTGAACTCACACATATTTACGTATACAAAATAAATGCATGTACACATGCAAACATTTTTAAAATCTATCTGAAGGGTACTAAAATGCTATCTCATTGTTTTAATTCACATTTCCCTGGTTAACTGTAAAACTGAGTATCTTTTCCTGTATTTATTTCATGTATTTCCATGTTTCTCCTCTTCTGTGTATTGTTCAGTCATATATTTCACCTATTTGCATCTGAGTTACTTTCTCTTACTGGTATGTACAGAAAGAACCAGGATGATCTCTTTATTTTTTGGATTCTAAACCTTTGTAAGCTATGAGTTGAATATATCTTTCCCTAGTCTAGAGCTCATCTTTTCCCTTTCATGTTGGTTTTTTACATTAGAAGATACTTTGATATAGTCACATTTGGCCATTTTTCCTTTCACAGTTTTTCCTTATATAGTCTTGTTTAAGAAATCCTTCCTGCTCTGAAGTAAAAGATATTCTTTGATATATCCTTCTATAGTCTTTAAAGTTTGCTTATTATTAATATATTTACATCTCTAATCTACCTGGAATTAATGAGTTAAGTGTAAAGTGAGGTCAAGATCTACATTTAGTTTTATTTTTCACATTAATAACCAATAAGCTTAGCAACATTTATTACACAGTCCATGCTTAATCCATTGATCTGTAATGCCACATCTGAGCTTCCTATTCTGTTCTGGTCTATTTCTCCATAAGTGTACCTTACCATCCTATCTTAATTACCACTGCAGGAAGCCCGTCCCTCATGTACCCCCTACACACACACACACACACACACACACACACACACACACACGTCCTACTCAGAAACATTTTGGTTCTTCATAGACTTTTGTTCGCAAATAAAAATTAGCATGAGTTCCCAAAAGACAAGGAGGGGGAATAGTAAATGGAAATGCAGTAAATTTAGAGATTAATGTGGACATCATTATAAAATTAAGCCTCCTAATCCAAGATGGTAGTGGTATACTGCACCATTTACTCAAGTCGTCTTTTATGTCCTTCAGTTCTGCTCTGAGATTTTATTTAAGATCTTACAAACTTTAATAGGTATATTCTTAGTTTCAATTCTTCTTTTAGCTGCTGCTGCTACTAATATAAAGATTACTGTTCCAGGAGTTCCCTGGTGATATAGTGGCTTAAGGCTTCAGCGCTGGCAATGTCAACACTGAGGCCTGGGTTTGATTCCCAGCCAGGGAACTACCCACATACAAAAAAAAAAAAAAAAATTACTGTGCCTATCACATTTTCAGATGAACTATTTAGTAGAGAAATGAGTAGTTTTTATGTTGATTTTATATCCAGCAACTTTGCTGAACTCTCAGCAGTTTTGAGTTTGTAAATTCTCTTGATTTTCATTACCAAAAAAAAAATTGTATTTCTTTTCAATTCTATTACAGGTATCCCCCACTCTATGAAAGCTCGTATAATAACACTTCTTTTTTACAAAAGACCTACATTAGTCCCTGTTTTCACTAACCAAAAGAAACCCAAAAAGGATTTATGCTTTTACAAAAAAAGTTCACATACTCGGTTTTACGTCATTTCATCTTATGAAATCTTTCATAGGAATGCTCTACTTTCTAATAGTGGAAGAAACTGTTATTTCTTTTTCTTGTCTTATTTTATTGCTGACTAGAAGCAGTAATAGGAAAGTTCTAATTTAGTTCCTAACTCTAATCAGAAACTTTCTGTAATTTCACTATGAGATATGAGATTTACAGCAGATTATTTGATAAATAACCTTTAGCATGATGTATTATATTATTATATTTCAAGTGATTTTCTTTTGGAAGCATATAGTTGGGTCATATTTTTTAATCCATTTGGAAAATCTAACAGGTGAATTTAGAACATTTACATTTAATGTAATTATTTATATGTTAGGATTAAGTCTGCCATTTTACTATTTGTTTTCTGTTCTGTTCATATTCCTGTTTCTGCTTTCCTGCCTTCCTGTGGGCTACCTCAACAATTTTTACTACCATATTTTAATTTATCTATACAATGTGGCCAAACTTACAATGGCATTAGGTCCCCCAAAACACATATATCATAAGCCAAAAATGCACTTACTACATCTAACCTACCAAACATAGCTTAGCCTAGCCTACCTTACACATTCTCAGAACACAATATCCAAAAAACACAGGCAACACAGTACACTCAGTATATGTTGTTTAGCCTCATGATCATGTACCTGACTAGTAGTAGGTGCAGCTCACGGCCGCTGCCCAGCATCATGAGAGCGTATTGTACACATACTGTTAGCCTGGGGAAAGATCAAATTCAAAACTTGAAGTATGGTTTCTACTGAATGCCAATCACTTTTGCACCATCGTAAAGTCAAAAAATTATAAGTCAAACCATCATAAATCAATACTATCTGTAGTTTCTTAAGTCCATCTCTTGCTACAGTTTTTCAGTGGCAGCTCTAGGGATTACAATTTACATACTTAATATATCACAGTCTACTAGTAGTCAACATTTTACTACTTCAAGTGAAATACAGAAACTGCACCAACAATTACATCACATTACTCTCTCTCCTTTATGATATAGTTGTCTTAAATATCTCTGCACAAAATGAGCACTACACTTCAGAAATAATATAATTTCTGTTTGAAATGTTAAACATCATTTTTAAAATTCAGGACAAAAGTCTCAGATATTCACCCTTCCCATTACTTCCTCATTCCCGATGTTTCAAGTTTTCTTCAGCTACGATTTTCTTTCTGTTTGAAGAACTTCCTATTCATTGAGAAAAAGACTGCTGGTGAGAAATTTCTTAATTTCCTTTCATCTGAAAATGTCTTTATTTTACTTTCATTCCTGAAGGACATTTTTGCTAAATGTACAATTATGGATTAACAGTTCTTTTCTTTTAGAATTTGAAAAGCATTTTACCACTTCTTCCTGGCTTCAGTTTCTCCTAAGACATCCACGTGTGCCTGAAATATGTGAGGAGCAACTTACATAAAACACTTTTCAGTATATTTTTATTTGGATGTTTCTTCATCCGTGATGCTATTTTTATAGCTACCTTTAAGTAAAACTACAATGTGACACAACTGTGGAGACAATAAAAGATCAGCAGTTGCTGGGGAAGGGGGAGGAGATGAACAAACAGAGTATAGAAGAAATCAGTGAAAACTACTCTGTATATTATAATCATGGCTATATGAGCACTGTCTGGAAATATTCCAACCATAAATACCTTTTTATTTCCATATTACATGGCTGGATACTTTCCGGAAAGCCCTCATATGTCATTATACTTTTGTCCAAACCCACAGAATGAACAACACCAAAAGCGAACCCTAAGATAAACTGGACTGTGGATGATTATAATGTCAATGAAGGTTCATCCTTAGTAAAAATGTACCACTTGGGTGAGTAATGTTGAAAATAGGGAAGGCTATGCGTGTATGGGGGGCAGGGTGCCACAGTGGAGACCTCAGTACCTTCCTCTCAATTTTGTTGTAAACCTAAAACTTCTCTAAAAAAATAAAGCCTTCAAAAAATAACCTACAATATAATAGTATCTTCACAACTCTCTGCATGTGGGGGCTTTTATAATTAAAATATAAAAATTATCTTTTATTTTACACCAGTATGTTAAGCTGCAAATAGTATTTTAAAAAGCAATCATACTGTCTAGATGTAAATTTTAATACAGCTTCTAACTTAGAAACTATTAAACAATAAAGGGGTTAGAAATATGATTTTTTTTTTCCTGCTGAGCTGGGAAACCTATGCAAAATGCACAATAAGGTATCAAAAACGCTTATTTGAATATTTGTCAAGGCTCTTTTAACTACAAGAAAAATCTAGGGCTGTACTATTTGATAGCCAAATCAACCAAAAGAATCAATATTTCCTTTATCCCCTTTCCTCCCAACCCCTACAAAGTTTCCATTATAGCAACCTATATTCTTCCTTGAGATCACTTTTTAAAAGCTGTGTGAGTTACAAGGAAGCTCTTTTGCTACTGGCTCAACAGATTCACAAGGGGTGTTCTTAGAAATCAACTATAGGCAGTATATTTTATTCTACTGGTTTTAAGCCTTATAATTTCAGAAAATAATTAAAGGCCAGATTATACTCACATATAAAGAAACCACTATTAGCAGCAGTTTACTAGATTAGTGTTTCCCAACCCTCAGCCAATTTAGTAACACTAAGTGAGTTTTTTCCAATATCCCTTTATATTTATACTAGTAATATTTTTCTTTAAATTGACTTATTTGGGGAAATTTTTTCTTTAAAAACTAAAGTCTGATAATTGATACTACAGATAAATCTGCTAATTCGAGTTGTTTAAAATATTAAAATAATGTACCAATAAAATTTAAATGGTTGTTATCAATTAAACTCAGCCCTGGTGTACTTGTCTCAAAAGAGATAGCCAGTGATACCCTAAAGCAGTGGTTCTCAACCTGTGGGTCACAACCCCTTTGGGGGTCGAACAACCCTTTCACAGGGGTCGCCTAAGACCATCGGAAAACACATATCAGATATTTACATGACGATTCATAACAGTAGCAAAATTACAGTTATGAAGTAGCAATGAAAATAATTTTATGGGGATCACCACAACATGAAGAACTGTATTAAAAAGAGTCGTGGCATTAGGAAGGTTGAGAACCACTGCCCTAAAGAATCTGATCACCAGATGCTGCCTATCTCAGCCAATGACTGACTGAATTACAACATACATTTACATACAAGAATAAACTTGAACATTAAGTTGCTTTTCTTTCTCTCAAGAACAAAGAACGTTAGACCAACTTCATGTAGACAACTCAATATATTCAGGGTAACTAGATATAAGATGGCATTACTGACACGAAACGGAATGTTTATTTACAGAAATAATGAAAAATCAATTTCAAGTTAAACCAAAAGAATTTCTGAATAGGAATAATACTATATAGCAAATAATGTACATTTTAGAAAATTTTAGGCAGTCATGGAATTCTCAATGAATTCTGAAAATACCAGTCTTGCTGCTTTTTACAAGTTGAATAAAATTTTAAAAATAAATCTAAAACCTTTTCATATTATTTCACGTATTTTTAAAAAGAAATCCGATGTTAAGGTTTATTACCTTTGGCAATTCCCATTCCGACCTAGATCCATCCGCACTGTAGTAATATTGTCTACCTTGATCATCGACATGCTTGAGCCACTATAAAAACAGAATGGGTGTTATTTTTTCATTTAAATAAAAGTGAGTTTAGGCATATATCCAGAGATATTAGACATTATCCTTATGAATTTTATTCTACTTTTAAGTCCGGCAAGAGTAAATAAACTCTTGATAAGAGTAAATAAATTAAATGTAAGTTTATTTTCTCCCTTTTTCTTCCAAAGTCAAGGCAGTGGTTCAAGTACCACTCAACAACGTTAACAACAAATATATAACATAAAGTATACACAGGTAACATATGCAGTGAACATAGGACCACACCCACCCTGAATATAGGGTTGAGAAGTAAAGAAGGTTTTTCTTTGATCTTTTAAGTATAAAACTACTGAACAATTTAAGTCAAATTTCATGTAGCCAACACATCTCATACAACATGATTTAAATAACAGTAACAACAAAACCACTTTATACAATATAATACAGGGACTTTGAGGGGGAAAACATCAAGTATTGCTAATACAAACATATGATCCTGATCATAAAATAATATGAATACTGCTATTTCCTTATGTTCTAATGTCAATTAAAGCAGAAATGAAGGTAAAAGCCTACTTCCATTCATTCCCAAGAGCCTATTCTCTAAACCAGCACAACAAACCAGTTACCTTCTCTGATGACAGGAGATGTAATACACACATAAAATGTCAATATGTGTTCCCAAACTAGTTAATTAATCATAAAATACTAGATTCATGGTTTTAGTTTTACATAAATTGGGTATAAAAGAAAAAGTAGTATAGGAAGTGAGATGGCATATCATAATGTCATGTGAAGAAAACTTTTCCCAAAAATTTATTCGCCAAGAAACATATAGTCAGCCCTTCGCATCTGTGGGTTTCACATCCACAGATTAAACCAACTGCAAATCAAAAATATTCGCCCCCCCAAAAAAAATTCCCAGGAAGTTCCAAGAAGCAAAACTTAGATTCACCACATGCTGAGCACTGCACTGAATCCACAAGAATGAAGTGATGTGTAGGCATATCCTACTGTAGTCCATATGTAAATACTAGGCCATTTTACATAAGGGACTTGAGCATCCATGGATTATGGAATCTGTGAGGGAGGGAAGTTCTGGAACCAATCCCCTCAGGATACAGAGGGATGACTATATAAAGAAGTATGTTTATTAAAGACATCTAAAAAGAATGACACTTAATAGGTCTACTCTTAAAAGATCTGTCATTAAGTAGGTTCTGACACCATAAAAATCACTGTAATTGTAAGCAGTTTAAAACCATGAATCAGTAGTTACACTGAGTTTTCATGTTATCAAGTGACATGATTACAGAATTACAATGAATACTACTAGAGTTTCAGTACACAATGATTTTATGAGAGGATTCAGTCAAGAAAACTAGATGAGAAAAAAAAGAATGTACCTTTTCATTAGTATAGTCACTGGTATATAAGGTATGCCCATGTTCATCCAACTCTTCTGACCAACCCCTTGGAGGAGAACCACACTGACTATCTGACTGGCTGTAACAAATGCTGTGGTAGTTTTCTTCTGATGAAAGAAGCTACAAATAGTCAGAAACATAAGGATTTTTCTTCTTTGAATAATATAAATATACAGCAGTTGAGTAATCTAGAGATCAACTTTACTTGGCTGTAAGTACTAAGATATCATGAATATATTAGAGTATTTTCAAAAATTAGTTTCTTTAAATGGTATTTTGTAAGTGATGAGGTGAAATTAATAATAGTTTTATCATATTAATGCAACCCTAGAAAGGTTCACCATAATAAAATTGAAACAATGTTTTCAGATTGAGAGATAAAATGCTACCTTGTATTTAATGCTGCTTTTCAACGGAAATCAGGTTAAAAAGGAAAGAGGTGTGTATGTGATACACACCTATGTGTAAGCAACATAAATGACCAATACATTTCAATGGGCTGAGCATCTTTCACCTATGTATCACCAGTTCCTTGCCAAATGCCTGGCAAACAACGGTGCTTAATACATATATCTTAAACTATTTTTAAAAAGTATGTGGGGGGAGGAGAGAAAAGATACTATCTTCGTAACACTGTATTTTATGTTCTAATTTACTGACGAGTTTTCCTAACTCAACCAACCCATGCTTACTAAAGACAGTTGGAAACTAAACTTCCAAATAAGAAAAATAATATTGAAAAAATTCAAGCACAATACAGAGAAATTAAGAAATTCAGTACAGAAATAATTTAGGCATGCTTTACTTAAGAAATCATAATATACTCCAGATTTTTGAGAAGCAAATAAGAAGATAAAGAAAATTTAACAATTTCTGCTTTTTTAAATGAGAAGTACCAAAATATGACTAAGCAGCAATTACTGGTAACACTTAAGACTTCATTCATTCAACAAATATTTACTAGGTTAACTCTCATGTACCAATAAATAAATTTGGTCTGAAACACTAAAATGGGTTCTAAATGTTGTAGAATTTAAAGACATAAACAAAGACTGACACAGACAATATTGCAGAAGCCTTGCATAAAGTGAGCTGTGTATGTTTTTTAACAGTGATGTTTTTAAAAAACAGAAAGCCCAATTTAAAAATCAGGAGTTTCGTTTTCCTTCATTAAGACCACTTAAATGTAAGCTCAGATAAAAGAAGTGCAATAAAATCTTTTAGAAACATAGAATAAAAGAATTTTTTCATAAATATGACTTTCTAGTTGACAAAATGCTTACTACAATTTCCCAGTTTCTGAGCAGTAAAGACATTCCCTTCTGCCATGAAAAGTGACTTCCAATATCTCAACATGTTTTATTATACTATAAAACCAGGAGTAGCTTTAAGATTTCAATACTAACTGCTAGAAAAGAACCATTTAATGGCAATTAAATTAAAATTAAGACTATTTTTGCAAGCATTCTCCAAATGTTAACTGCACTATACGAAATAACTGCATTCAGCAGGGTACCTGGCTCAGTAACTTTGGGGTATACGAGGGCTGTCTGAAAAGTATACAGCCATGTAATATAAAAAATAGAGGCATTTATGGCTGGATTTTTTTCCAGACAGTCCTCAAATATTCTGCAGCAACTGTAGCCTAGTAGATATATGAGGGGACTACACCGATGTTCCATTTATAGAAGATAGACAGGTAGGTACCCAACTGATCATCTGGATGAAAATAGTTAATATATTATAGGAAAAATGGTTTTAAATCATCAATGAGCAAGAGGTTAGTCAAAAAATACTCTTGAGGTCGAAAACTAAGTTAGAAGCAAGAATCCTGAGAGAAAAACAGAATAAAAAGAACAGCTTTACTCACTGAAGGCATCTGCCAAACTGCAAACTAGAATGTTAGTTTTCAAGGCCATGCAGAAGGACCACCAAAGGCAAGGATTCTAAAAGGATACCCCACAATACAGAACTAGAACCAAAATAAATTATACTTGTAGATTATGGGTGAATCAGAAAAAAAAATTGTCCCTTTATTCCACACTAGGGAAATCACAGGAATCTTCCCCAGTAATTGGAGGATCTTGGAGGAATCCCTAATCACAAGCCATCTTCATGCAATACAAATTATTACTACCTAAGTAGCCTGTAAAAACTAACGCTAAAAATTTAGTTTCAAACACTTATAGGAAACTAGTTTACCTAGGCTTCTAGCAGAAATAAAAGCAAAACCTCTCTAAAAGAATGAACTTGAACCCCAATATTAAAGACTTCCTATGTGTGAATTTCTGAGAACCATAATCTCACATAACGCGTGCGCGCATGCACACACCCACACACACACACACACACACACCCATTCCATCCACACACACACACACACACACACACACACACAGTGAAGCAATGTAACATGAGTGACAGTAGAAAACTAGCATAATCAGACTCTCAAAGACTTAATTATCAAAAATAAAATATAAAATAAGACTAAAGAAAAGCCTGACAAATAAAAGCAATATATGATTCTTCAATGGATCCTTCACTGCAGGAAAAAAACTACTGTATTTTGCTAGGTATAATGTGCACCCAGGTTTTTGGCCAAAGCCTTCAGGGAAAACATCTTTTGTTTTAATTTGTTAATTCAAATTTTATTTGCTTATATTTAGGTACTTGATTTTTGCTTTAATAAAGGAATTTTAGCATTTATTTTTTAACATATTATGGTACAAGAAATTTTATGTAACACTTAACTCATGTGCATAAATTAAAGAATTAAAAACATATAATATAGATATGGAATTATATAGGTATGGAATTAGCACTACCCATCTATTAATCTGCATCCCTAGTTTACCTTCACAAATTTGCGCAAAAAAGTGGGCATTATATACAACAAAATATGATATAAAGGATATTACATGACAAGTGAGAAGCATGGAATATTAACTTTGTATTAAATAATATAGCAAGTGATAAATGTATTTTTCACCAAAAAAATGGCTTTGCTAGAAAATGTTCGTATAGCCAAGTGAATGAAATAATTATGCTCTCTGCTTCAAATGGTTTAGGAAAAAATTACTGGAGGGGGGTGAGAGGAAGAGAAAAATAAAGCAAATGTGGCAAAATATTAACAACTTGTAGATCTACATAAAGGATATCTGATATATGGATGCTTGCTATACTGTTCTTTCTAGTTTTGTGGGTTTAAAAGTTTTCAAAATAATAAGATGGGGAAGCTCCCCCAAACAAATAAAAAACAAAACAAAACATCTTTTTTAAAATTTATGGATTGGTTTAACATTAAATAAAAATGTAGATGAAGAGAAATATCATGAACAGGAACTATTCAAGGGCCGTCCAGAAAGTGTACAGGTAGTACCAAAAATACAAGCATTTATGACTGGATTTTTTCCAGATAGTTCTCGTATATCTGGAAATTACTGAGACTGGAGCAGTGCAACACAAGGATAATACTTTTAAATAAGGAAATCAAGAGACATGACAAACAGAATGAGCAGATTAAACACATATTTACTCAAATTTTCAGAATGAGAGGAAAGAGAAAATGGGACAGAAACTATATACAAAAAATGACCAAGATTTTCCAGAACTGATCAAAGATAAGACTCCTCAAATTCGGGGGAAATAGAAAAATACCTTCCACCTAATCACATCATAGTAATATTACAGATAGAAAATCTTAAAAGCTACCAGCAAGAAGAGACAAGCTACCCTTAAAAGGACAGAAAGACTGGCAGTTAAATTTTCATCATCAATAATAGAAGCCTGAAAACATGAGAAAAGCTTTCACAGACCAGGAAAAAAGAAACAAGTAAACATTCAACTTAGATCTGTACCAGTAAAGATATTCTTCAAATATAAGGATGAAATAAGTTAATTTCCAGATAAACTAAAACTAAGATTCTATCACTAACAGATCCTCACTAAGGAAATTTAAAAGTTAAGTACTTAAAAGTTATCCAAGATAACCTAATTTACATAAAGAAAAGTGATAAAAGTGGTAAATATGAGGATTCATTTTAAGAATTACCATGTACAACAACACTAAGGGGATAAAAAGAGAAACACAACATAAGACAACCATAGCACAAGAGCATGTGTAGTTCTTGTGTGCCTTTAAGAAACAAGAAAGATATTAACTTCAGACTTTGTATGCATGTTAAAATTTTCTAAGGCAGGTTTCTCAACAGCAGCACTACTGACATTTACGACCGGTAATTCTTTGATGTCCAACAGCACCTCTGGCCTCCATCCACTGGATGCAAACAGCCCTTCCCCAAGCTGTAAGAACCAAAAATGTCTACGCATTGCCTAATGCCCCCAACTCCCCCGGAGGCAAGACTGTCCCCAGTTAGAACCTTTGTTCTAGGGTAGCCACTAAAATAATAAGCTTCTAAGTTAAGATGAAAGAGTTAACACTTGCTCCCACTCAAACCCCACTAAAGTAAGAAGTGAGATATGATTTATGCTCCCCAAACCCCCCAGAAGAGGGAGAACACAGAAGGTGAGGGTGGGGAGTAGAGTTGTGGAGAAATGATGAAATCCCAACACATATGTAGAGAAGAATCTTCACGTGGCTCAGGAACTGACAGTCCTAGGCATTCCTAGAACTGGGGGTGAAGGCAGGGGTACTAAAATGAGGGCTAAAATTGCCAGAATCCCCCTCTTCACACCAGGCTGCTAGGTGTAAATCCCTCCCTACCTCAGCAGAAGTACAGGTATTTGTTCCCTCTCAAGAGGGAAAAACAGTAAGATTCTGAGGTGGAAGACAACAGGCACAACAGGGTCATGGGTCCCAAAGAGAAAGAGGGAAGACTAAGGGATTATGGGAAAACTGAATGCCACCTACTAAGACCCTGGCAGCCCTTACTGTCTAAACAGAAGATTTTAAGACTTCTGTAGAAACTCCAGTAGTCTACACGAAAAGACGTAAGGGTTCTAACAAGCAGCTGACCTAGACTGTCATAAAGTGAAGTTCAAAATGATTTGCAATTATTGCAGAAAAATTACTTCCAACCTAGAATTTAATATTCAGGCAAACTAAAAATTAAATATGAGAGCAGAATATAGAGATTTTCACACACACAGTCTCAATTTTACCTCCTATGTGCAATCTTTCTAAAGAAGTTACTGAAACATGTACTCCAGCCACTTTGGAAGTTACCTATTTTTATACAACTTGTGCAGAGGCTTCGATATACAAACCACTCTCATTTATTTACTGAAATAGAAAGCTAAGAAACTTGTTAAAGTTCCTGTATGTACTTTAAATTGCCCTATTCTATTAATTTAGTCCTTTCCCCAGTTCTCTCAAATTATAAGATTTTACTTTATTGTTGATACACAGGATAATTTATTTTCAAATCTTTCTAGTTCTACAATTCAAATAATTTCCTGAACACTTTTCTTATAATAACCAGAAACAATTTCTCTTACTATTTGCAGTCTCATTCTTGAACACTAAAAGTACAACTTAAACCCAAACCAAAAATATAAATAACCAATTGGAAAATAAGAAGAGCAGTTATTAACTACAAAAAGCTTTTAGTTCTGCTAAATACAGGATGTATTACTTGATTTTTCCTGCTCCTACCCAATGGAGTCCTATTTTTATTATAGAAGCTGGCCATTTTTTATTAGAGCAGACTGTCCTATGCAGTGCAGGGCCCCCAGTCTGTTAAATAGCAGGACTTAACTCCATTCCAACAATCCTACTCAAGCTTCTCCTATAAATCTAAACAATTCCAATGAATCTTTACAGAACTCTGAGATGAGTGTTTCTCAAAATACAGTGGTCAAGTCACTTCACCACCCCGCTTCAAGAAGTGTGGGGGAAAGGGAAACCAAGGGTGCAGGGGGAACAGTACAAACACATGTTAGAGAAAGAATGATTTCACAGTCAATTGTCAGAGTTGCAGGATGGCCCATTTGTAGCAAAGAAATTATACTTATTTCCCTTACATATATATTAAAGGTGATCTTGTACCTCTGACAAAAACTGAGAAGTATCTTGGTGGTCATACCAAATCAACAGAGAAAAGTGTTTGTTTTAATCAGTTAAATAACTTTGTTTTTATGTTTCTGGCTAAGTCACATCATATAGATTTTATCCTTATTTTTCTAAAAAAAATGTCATTGCTTGGGCAATAACAATGATTGAATTGGTATCTTCTAGCACATTAGTACATGAGTAAAACCACTGGCACTAGGCAACTTTAATCCAGTTAATTGTGGAAGTAGTAAGCACACTATAAGGTTAGCTACTGCCAACCAGCTAATTAGGAAGTAACTGGCATTATAATATAATAAAACTTGGAAAGATTTAGTATCTTAGAGATTTCAAGTGTTCTACCATTTCAATACAACGACACAAACCTATTCAGTATTTTGTCTCTGAACAATGAAACAAGAGAAACTTTGATAACGACTGGTATACTCCCTGGTTCCTCCTACCTCTTGATCACCTGGACTTTGGGAATCTCCTTTGCTGATGTTTGTATCCCGAGTCCATCGAGGGGGTTTCCAAGTTCTTTCCTGTGTTCCTCTGTTATAGTAATAATAACGCCCAGAACTATCTTTATGAGTTTCCCATTCTCCATTAATGTGAACTGCTGGGCTCCCAGGAAGTGGGGGAAGAGCAGACTGGGATATTTTCAGTTCTTGTAGATTAGCGTAGACGGGAGAATCTGGACGTCCTTGATTTGGAGGTGTCGTTGCCTGTGAAAAGTTTGAAATATTCACACTTAAACTGACATAACATTTATAAATTCAAATTAAATGAAACACTAGATTTATAAACATAGATACCAAAATTCATTTTAAAATATATACAGGCATAAACGTTCTTTCTAAGGAACTAACAATTTATCAGTTTTAATATTCATATTTTGATTGAAAAAAATTAAAGATTCAAATAGAATCCAAAGTGTGGTTAATTACTATCCCTCACCCTGAAAGAATACATGACTAGAAGTCAGGAGCTGTGGGCTCTAGTTCAAGATCTGGCACTAACAAGCTGCATGATATTAGATGAGATCACTTTATCTCTCTGAAACTGAATTTTTAATCTCTGTAAATGAGAAAATTGGCTTAAACAACCTAGATTTCCTATGGCTCTAAAGTTCTATGATTTTAGGTAACTTTTTTAAATATAAAAAGTCTTACACATGAGCAACTCAGCATTTAATCAGAAAACTATCAAGAGACATTTGTATCTGAAGCTCTACTATTAAATCAGGAATATTAAGGAAAGATAAAGGAGATATATTACTTCAGATAAGAATTTACTACATTCTATTCCTTCTCAGTTACAATTTCTCAATAATCATAAATAAATCATTTCATCTCTTTCTAGTGTCCATATTTGTGCATTTCCTAACAGTGGAAAAATAAGAATAAGCAGTACCTCTTTGATTTGCATACTAAATTTCAACCTACATTTTTATTTTTAAAGGTCTCACTAGATGTCAGTCAAGAGCAGAATACTCTTCATACAATTTACATAAGGACGCTGTAAACTGTATTAAGTTAGAATTCTAGTTACTGAAAAAAGGCACACACCTGAAAATACCTTTTTATATTGTGTACACATATTTGTGTACATACTAGATCAGACAACTAATTTCGCGAACTCATCCTAGAAAAAGTGTTACATGCATCACTGCTGAATACCATTTCAGTCACCTTCAAAGTACTCCCCTTGGGGCTAGGCACTGACACCAGCACCTATTCCACCCTTCAAAGCAATTTTGGAACTCTTTTTCTGGAACGGTCATCAGAGCTGTCGTCGTCCCCAAAATCTGACCATTAAGTTCGCAAACTTGCCATCGTGTGAGTTTTATGTTGGCAGCACTGTACCAACAACTCGGTAAGATGTCATAACCTTGGCAAGGTACATTGACAGCTCTGGTAGCCATTACAGAAAAAGTTCCAAAATTGCTTTGAAGGGTGAACTAGGCGCTAGTGTCAGTGTATAGCTTCCCAAGGGGAGTACTTCAAAGGTGACCATGTTGATATTCAGTGAGGTATGTAGCACTATTTTTAGGATGAGTTTGTGAAATTAATTGTCTAACTTCGTATCTTTCCTTTTACAACAGGGTTTCTCAACCTTGGCATCACCAGCATTTTGAGACAGATCATTCTTTGCTATGGGAAGCTATCCTGTTCACTGCAGAATGTTTACTAGCATCTCTGGCCTCTGCCAACTAGATGATAGTGACATTGCCCTCTGCACTGTGACAACTAAAATGTCTCCAGACATTGCCAAATGTTCCTTGGGGACAAAACTGTTTCTAGTTTAGAACCACTGCTTTGTCATATAAACCCTAGCATTATACGAGGGCTGTCTGGAAAGTCTCCAGCCCCGTAATATGAAAAAAGAGGCATTTATGGCTGAATTTTTTCTGGACAGCCCTCATATTCAGATGTTCAATTACTTCTATAATATACCCAGAGTTTTATGAATGCTTAAAGTATTGAAATGAGAAGGAAAATGTGGTTGGATATACTGAATCAGTTTTACTGAAAAAGTACTTTAACTTCTAAAATATCATTTGCTTCTAAAACAGTTACAATAATCTAGATTACCTTTGGTATTTTTACACATGCTAATTATGATAGTACTGTGTATTCAATCATGCAAATTAAACTAATACAAATTAGAATGATACAAATTCATTTCTCTTAAAAATATTAGCTTTGAACTTAAGACTACCACCAAACAGCATCTATGAAGAAAATCAATCCATGAAGGCAGATTTCCACATACCGTAGAGTCTCCATTAATCAGAACTCAAGCAACTGGCATTCTTAAGCAACTAATAAAACTATCGAAGAAATGCTACTACATTTATCCAGCATGGATGCCAGTTAGCAGAGAGTCTACTGTATTTCTCTTCCAGATTAATTCCACATCCTGGTGAATTCTCCAGGACAACAATGCTTCTCTAACTAAAGTGAACTGTTACTATAACAAATAAGGCTATATAGTAAATAATTTCCCAGAACCTTGTCTAGAGAATATTTACTCAACAAATATTTTTAAAAGCTCTCACTTTTTTCCTGATACTTTACTACACTTGGGAATAAAGATGCCAAGAAAGAGCCGTTTTCTAAGTAATACTTATGGACGAATTCTACTATATCTTTGGGCAAACAACCAGTTATCATAGTTTAAACAGTTTTTCCAATAAAAAAATTAAACTGCTTTAACACGGTTTATAAGGCTATAGTATTTCTAAAACAAAACCAAAGAAGAATTAAAGAAAATTATAAACCAATTTCAGTTATAAATGAAAACACACTAAATGACAATATACTAAATAAAACACTAGCAATCAAATCCGGCAGTGCATTAAATAAATCAAGAAGAAGCAAAAATGTTAAAGTCTGTGTTTAGGAAATCTCTTTCTGTAATTATTTACATTAACAGATTAACACGATCAATCATTTCCATAGACACCAACAAAGCATTTGATAAAATTCAACATGGATTCAGGATAAAACTCTCAGGAGGTGAAGAATAGGTGACACCTCCTTAATTTGACTTTTAAAAGTTACTATATTTAGAATAAACATCATACTTAGCATGACATTGATGAAAAGCATTTCATTACAGTCAAGAATAATACTAATATGTTTTTATTCAACACTGTACTGAAGGTCCTAAACAATGTACCAAGATATGAAAAGTGAATTAAACTCATAAATACCAAGAAGAAAAAGAAACCTGGTATCTGTCATTGATATAACCAATGTTTGAGAACCCAAGTCCATGAAAACTACTAAAAAGTTTAATTAATTGACCAGATACAAGATCATCTAATCAGTTTCCCATACATGAGCAATGACAAGTTGGAAAATGTAATAGAATAAAAAATGTCATTCACAGCAGGAAAAGAACTGTTCAACACAAATAAGCTCCAACAGAAATGTACAAAACCCAGTGAGGAACACTCACAAAACTTTCCTTAGGCACCTAAAATTATGCTTGAATAGATAAACCTTTGTTCCTAAATGAAAAAACTGAACTTTGTAAACATATTACGTCTCAAAAAATTAATCTATAAATTCTACAAACTCAATGCAATGTTCAGCACACAATATAGTTAGTACACTGCCTCGCACACAACAGCACTTAATGAAATTTTCTGAATGAACAAACACTTGAACAAGAGATGCAAATTTTATGCACAAGTAAAAGCAAAATTCAAGAAATTGGTTACATGTGATAAAGAGAGAGGGAACTAGAAAAACATCCATATTTCTAGTTTGGAGAAAAGCATGAACATTTGTGCCACCACCTGAGACAGGAACTGTCTAAAAATTAATTGAGTGTCAAGTTGCTCAGCTAGATGCTAATATCACAACTATGAATAAAAATGTGTCTTGTCTTCTAGGACTTCATAATTATTATTAGTAAAAGAAAGTCTAATGAAAAATCATTTATATGCTTACTAAGACACAATGCTAAAGCTACAAGGGAGAGACCTGGAAGCAAGTTGACTAAGTCTTAAAAATAAATAAGAATTAGCCAGGTAAAACTTGAGGTTAAGGAGACAGCAAGAACAAAAGTTTGGGGGGGGAAAATGCACGGTACAGTCAGGGAATGCTGCAGACTCAAAGAGTAGGTAAAAGGAGCTGCGAGAGAAAGATCTAAGGAGAAACAAATAACAGAACAAGGAGAGTTTTTATGTCACGTTAAATAATAACATAACCATTATTAAGTAGCATTCAGTGAAGTAGTGAAGACTTTAAGTTAAAAAGTACATTCTGATTAAAAATTTAGAAATATTACCGATTTTAGAGGAACACAACTAGATGCACAGATCAGTTAGGAGATTGGTACAACCATACAGACAGAAGAAAGCTGCAATAGGACAAGAATAGTAGGAATGGAGAAGCAGGGCCAGATTCAAAACATCATTAGGTTAAATTTACATGCAGATTGTATCTTCGTTGATGGGAAGCATATTTTTGTGTTGTTTATTTTTAACTATTGGTTAAATAATGTCAAGATGAAGAACAGGATAAAAAGAGGAGCAAAGAAGAGTTCCATTTAGACTGTATTAGGTTGGTAGGCCTTTTGAAAATTCAGGTGAAGATGCTCAGACTGTTAGATATACAGACCGGGAGCTCAGTACAAAAATCGGGGCTAAAAATATAAGTGCAGAAGTCATCAGCATATAGGTGGAGTCAGTAACTTAAGACAGTACACAATGAGAGGAGGAAAGCAGAAGTCTGGAGAATACAAAGCAGTTGCTTTATGAATTAAAATTAGAATACAGGTATACAGTTAGCAGAGGGTCTGGCATGGTGACCTCTACTGTTATTATAAGGATTACTACAATTAATATAATTAGGGTACCATACAAAGTAAGAGGACTTAGTAAAGGAGGTAGAAGGGAATGTCAGAAGTAGATGATGTAACAGGAAAAGAAGGTATTTAAAAGTCAGGGAGAAGGAAAATTTCAAAAAAGGGGGAACCCGACTGTACCAATACAAAGATATCAATATAAGGACTCTGAAACAATCACTACATTCAGCAATTAAGAAGTCATTAAAAGACTTCAGCTTCCAGCCATGAAGATTTGAAATTACCTTCCTTCCATAAACAAATGAAAAAGTGAATAAAATACAGAAAACAAGTATTTTCAGGCATTGTACAAGCTGCACAGGACGGTGATTCCTCAGAAAGAAGCCAAGGAGGGGGCCCAGCCACTCCCAGGCTTTCTGCCTGGGTGTGGTTTCCAGAGAGCACCCCAGGGAGGGGAAACCCAAGCAGAATCCAGCAAGTTCCACAAGTCAACAGAACAGAGAGACAGGCTTACATGGATAACTTAAAGTAACAAAGGACTAATACAAGAAATGAATATAATTAGCTAACTATCAAACATAGGCGAGGAAAGGAGAAGGGAACGGTCCCTAATATTTTTAAATCAGGGAATCTTCAAACTTTGTTGGTATTCCTTAAAACTGGTAAAATAAAAAAGTGCAGGTAAGAGTTATGTCTGAAACCAACGATAACAGTAATTCTAAGTAGAATATTTATTAATAGAAGAGGTTTATCAACAATGAATGAATGGTAAACATTAATATTTCACGTTTTCACTTCCCACTAGTTTTTGACACTCATTTGAAACGTTGTCAATGTGCTATTAGAAAGTTTCTAATAGAGATAAGAACTTTTGTTTTTTTAATGAATTTAACTCCATACTTAAAATCAGCCTAAACTTTGAATTCCAAAATGTGTTGGAAGAGAATGAAGAGGACTCTTCTAGTTAATACCCCCATCTCTGGCAAAAAGAAAACTGGCCCTGTTTGTTATCAATGGCTCAAACCACTGAGAAAAATGCAAGGGATTTACCATCAACTGATCACTAACAATCTTCCTCAAGAACTCTTGAAAATGTAAATTCTTAACAGAAAAAAAAAATGTAATATAAAATAGCACTCATTTTTACATATACACAGAACATACATTAACTACAAGAGATTATACATCATTTTGTGTAGCAATCATAAATATGTTGTTCAACAAACACACTCAATACTGGTGAAGGTGCAATATAACAACTTCGGTTTACTGCTAGTAATGTTAATTAATTAGCCAAAAACCCTTTTGAAAAACAGTCTGGCAGTATGTTTGAAAAGCTTTTAAAAATATTTTTAGGACACTGAGCAAAGGGGGTCGGGGGGAATCCTAGACACAGAAAAATATTTTTCCCACAAAAATGCTCATTCCAATGTTATTTATCAAAAATAAATTAGAAACAATATAAACATCCAAAGGGAATGGTTAGGTAAATAATGATCTAATAATATATGCGGTAATACTATACAAACACTGAAAATGCTAATGATTTTTTAATAACATGATAAAAAATTTTGAGATTATTGGAAAAGCAAATTATAAAACTGCTTCTAACTTCCAATTAAATTCCAACTAAAATTTTAAAAGTATGAAGAAAAACAAACTAAAATATTATCAGTGTTCTCTGGATAATGGGATTATATATGATATTTTTTTTCTGTGTACTTTATTCCCCAATTTTATTACAATGAGAATAATTACCTTTAGAGTTTGATTGCAAGAAGAATCTGGGGCACTTGCCTAGTCTACTGACTCATAAAAGTGATAGCAATAGTATTAACACTATTTAAACTAATGTTTCTTACAGGTGGTCAATGGATCATCTATATAAGACTCATCTAGGGGTACTTACTAAAATTCTTTTTTCATCGCTTCTCGGCCTTTTGGCTAAGATCAAGTGTAAAATTCTTGTTTCATATCCCAGAGTTACTGGGGATGGATGTGGAGAAGGGAGGAGCTGTCAAGAATCTGTATTTTTAAGTACCCTATGTGATTTTTATGTATGCTATTGTTCAGAAGACACTACTAGAACTCAATCTTCCTGAATGGACTTAGGGCACTCTGGTCCCTCCCGCTCAATAAATTTGTACTACAAAAAATATAAATATTTAAAGACAATTTCTAACTCCATACCACCAGTGCTTCTTACTCTGCAGGTAAGTCAAAGGAAGAAGAGTTAAAAGACTAAGCCACACACAAAAAAAAATATATGAATCAAATAAAAATCAGTTTTCTAGTATTTATAAGACTTAAGTATGATCCACTTAAACTGAACAATCTTGTTTGGGAATTGTCACCAACAAAAAATAAGGGGATTTTTCATACCAAAAAAATCTTCAAAGGAACAAAAAAGTTAATTTTATAGGCCATATCTATCATTAATTAACAAATGAACTGGGACTAGTACTTCTGCACATGACCCAATTTTATATTTATAAAAAGACTTGACCTGTTCCACTTTATCTATTACATAGACTAAAACAGTCCTCCCACTATCCACAGAAAGGAAAAATTGAAAAGCCATATATAAAGAAGGTAACTTTAAGCTTAGATTGAACCTGAATCCATACCTTTTTAATATCCAAAATATTGAGATTTGTCCTCTTTTGACCTTTGCCATTACATAATTCAAGAATTGCTTCTAAAATAAATAAACTTCAAAGAATGACAGAATACATATTAACTAAGGAGCAATACCTTGTTTCTTAATTAGCATATGCTACTCAATACAATCACTTAGGTGTCCACCTTACTATAAATGAAGAATTATATTTATATTACTAAATAATTAATGTAAGTCCCTATAGCCTATAATCATACCTTTGATTTAGATTTATGGGGGAAAAAAACAAAAAACAAAACATGTATCTAAGTATCAAACTCCAAATCAAAATTTAAAATGTCTTTTAAATTCTATTTTAGTTTATGTGGAAAAAAAGACATTTATGTGCCTTTGGTAATTTACCTGCTTAACCTCTCCTTATCATAAGTGCCAATTATTGCAACACTGAGCCAGTTAACAGAATAGAGAACAGAAAAATTATTGTCAGCAGGCCAATATTCAGTTAAAAGAGGACTAAAATTTGTTTTCATTTCACTACTGAAAATTACCTATCAATTTTAATTGGAAAACGTGTTTCCAAAAAGGAGTCTTCACTTAAAGTGAAACTTTAGGGGAAAAATAACCTATGAGGTCAGATGATTAATTTCGCGAACTCATCCTAAACAAAGTGTTACATACCTCATTGCTGAATATCACTATAGTCACCTTCGAAGTACTCCCCTTGGGGAGCTATGCACCAATGCCAGCGCCTAGTCCACCCCTTCAAAGCAATTTTGGAACTCTTTTTCTGGAATGGACACCAGAGTTGTCATCATCCTCAAAATCTGACCAGTAAAGTTAGCGAGCATGCCACCGTGTGTTTTCGTTATGACGACAGCTCTGATGATCACTCCAGAAAACGAGTTCCAAAATTGCTCTGAAGGGTGGACTAGGCGCTGGTGTCTGAACGTAGTTTCCCAAGGAGAGTACTTCAAAGGTGAACGCAGTGATCTTCAGCAATGAGGCATATGACACTTTGTCTAGGATGAGTACATGAAATTAACTGTCCGACCTCGTATGTTAACCTTTATTTAATCATTTTAAAAATAGACAAACTTACAAATTCTAATGTTCTTATCTTAAAGCATTCAGATTTCAAGCTATATTCCAAAAAGAATACTGTATTTTCCTATGATTTACTTATTTAGCTGACACTTAAGAACTAATTATGAATTAGGCAGGAGATGAAAATAAGACAGTTCCCCTGGCAAAGACAACACAGAAAAAGAAAACTATAGACCAATATCTTTGATGAACACGATGCAAAAATCCTAAACAAAATATTAGCAAATAGAATACAACAATGCATCAAAAAGATCATAAATCATGATCAAGTGGGATTCATCCCGGGAGCACAAGGATGGTTCAACATACGAAAATCAATCAATGTGACACACCACATAAACAAAATAAAAGATAAGACCATATGGTCATATCAATTGATGCAGAAAAAGCTTTCGACAAGATACAACATCCATTTATGATCAAAACACTAAATAAAATAGGTATAGAAGGAAAATATCTCAACATAATAAAGGCCATATACGACAAACCCTCGGCTAACATCATACTGAATGGGGAAAAGCTGAAACCTATTCTCCTAAAATCAGGAACAAGACAGGGATGCCCCCATCACCACTGCTATTTAATACAATACTGGAAGTTCTAGCCACAGCAATCAGGCAAGAGAAAGGAATCAAAGGTATCCAAATTGGGAAAGAAGAGGTCAAATTGTCACTATCTGCAGATGACATAATCCTTTATATAAAAAATTCCAAAGATTCCACCAGGAAAGTATTAGAAACAATAAACGAATATAGTAAAGTCTCAGGATACAAAATCAATTACAAAAATCAACAGCATTCCTATATACAAACAACAAATCCTCAGGAAAAAAAATGAGGGAGTCAATTCCCTTTGCTATCACAACGAAAATGAAATACCTGGGAGTTAACTTAACAAAGAACGTGACAGACTTATACACAGAGAACTATAAGACACTTTTGAAAGAAATTGGAACAGACATTAAGAAATGAAAAAATATCCCGTGCTCATGGACAGGAAGACTTAACATTGTTAAAATGGCCATTCTGCCCAAAGCAATCTACAGATTTAATGCAATACCCATCAAAATCCCACAATCATACTTTCGTGAAATAGATAAAAGAATTATCAGATTTATATGGAACCATAAAAGACCTCGAATTGCCAAAGCAATACTACATAAAAAGAATAAGGCTGGTGGCATTACACTTCCTGACTTCTATTTATATTACAAAGCA